>CAUJRU010002171.1:0-90778 GCA_963277665.1 Viscum album | reverse complement strand
CAAATCATATATATTCAAAATCATTTTTAGGTATTCATTATTTTAGGTCTACGTGTATTGGTTCCACCCCTAGGAATCTCTAATTTCTATCCATGCATATAAAATAACTCTTTATTTATTAAAATTTTTTATCAATACATTATTTATATCTTCTAGTTGTTTTAATGAGAGTTTATTATTAATATTTATCATAATTTTCTTTATTATTACTCTTTAATTTCCTAAATTATATTTTCATTTGTAACGTCCTGATTCTGGAAGCCGCCTAGAGGCACCCCGTACCCAGTTGGTCACATGGCCTCAAGCGCATTTCCCCTAATGCCAGAGGCTGCCGACTAGCAGAGAGGGCCTTGGGTGTGATAGTGGGGAAACTATTCCCTCATTGGCAGAGTAACATATTGGAAGAGAAACAGATATATAATAGCGGAAGCAGTAAAAATTCCAAACAACAGTAAACAGCGCAAGACTGACGGAGAAACAAAGGAAGCACATATATATAAATGATGCATGATACATATGTCTAGGAAACCAGCCAAACAATTCACAATACTGAAATACAAAACAAAACCAAAGTACAATAAAAATAAGTAAATAGATCCTCAACATCGCAAGCCTCAGCTTGGTCCCATGCTCTCCAACTTTAAATCAGTCAAGTACCTGAAGTAGAAGGGCACTTTCCCTTGTCTATACCTAAAACAATATAATCTATTTGGGACCAAAATCATGACCCAAATAGGGTGTGAGACTAAATCTCAATACCCAACCACCAAGAGATTTGTGCTTAATAGTCAGTGAATATATATGGTAGGCAATAATAAAAATAAACAGTAAACAAGGAAGTACTCAACAATAAACATTCCTATAGTTTCAAAGCATTCGAACACCACATACCAACTAAGCAGATAATCATAAATAGGTAACCCTCTGGAATGTACTCACAGCCTATCCCCTATGGTCCTATCTAGCAAGAACAAGCAACCCTTTGGAAAGTATACATAGTCTAACCCCTCTGGTTCATCTTTAGCATAGACTCTCTGGGGAAGCACTCACTGTCAATTCCCCATATAGTCTTGTATCTGTAACTAAAATGTACTCTGGGGAAGGACTTACATCACATTACCCATGTGGCCAATGTTGAGGAACTATAGACACTATGAGGAAGCACTTACGTAAATTCCCCCTATGGTCTTGCATCGTAATAGTAATAACGGACATTCTGAAGAAGCCCTTATGCCCATTCTCCCTATAGTCCACTACACCAGGTTCTCACGGACCTGTTTAATTCAAACAAGAATAGAAATGCATATCGGAAAAAGTAAACCTCAAGAAATACTTGGATAACATTCTATATCATAACATCATAGTAGATAAACAAAATCACTCCATCCTACAATACTAGGCATGGAAAGTAAACAGCAGCCTAACAGGAAAACTAGACCAAACGGTCAGAACAAGAAAACATGCATGGGAAAACACTTCCAAAGCATAGAAATTTACCTTATTCTCATTAAATTAACCTCTACTCAAGCATACAAGCATGGAAGGAAATTAACAGGGCTAAAACAGTAAACGTGCAATACCCTGTTCAAGGGTATTGGGAAATTTTTCACATATAACTCAAATAATTTCAACAGAAAGGCACAAACCACCTCCTCGGTGTTGTAGGATCATGATAAGTGAACTGCAAGCCTTGAATCACCCAAGAACACCATAAATATACAAAAACACTAAAAATTATCAATCGAAGATAACTCATGAAAAAGGAGTAATCAGGGAACGAATCTCTAATAGAAGGAATATATTACCAAGGTGATCTCAACGCAATTGACAGCAGTCGATTCCGATAATAGACACTCGATCGGGAGCTCAGAGAAGGATTGCGGTCATAACCTTGCTCACAGGAGAACCAGACCTAGAAGGAGGGCTTTCTGCCAATTAGACGTGACCCTGGTGTGTTTAATGAAAAAAAAGTACATGGCGTGTAATTTATAAGTACACGCCATGTAATTTCCTTCACCGGCCCCCGCATTAGGTGGTATCCAGGTCACCACACATGACTGTGTGCATGGCCGCAACATGGCTAGCACCCATCTACCTGTGGTAACCAAGTACACAATGTGTACTCATAAATTACACAGCGTTAACTTAAGAAATTTCCAGAAACTCCTCTTTTTCATCAAAAACACTAAAAAAGTGGAAAAAATGTCTGAAAAGAAGATCTAGGTTCTTACAAACTTCCCCACTTAAATAAATTCATCCTCAAATTTCCCTAGCAAGGCGGTATAGAAGAAGAATCCTCAAACAACTCTGAGCATTGTGATCGTACATCGGCCTCCCTCTCTCAAGTCCCATCCAATACTTTCCCATGATTCCATAGCACTCGTACCAGAGGGACAGACCGGCCATGGAGAACTTTCGTACATTGATCAACAATCAGTATAGGATGCTCCTCGAACAAGGATTGTGGAACTCCATGTAGACATACGATCTCGCAGATGTACAACTGTCCCATCTCATCAACACTAATAGTATCCTTGATCAGTAAGAAGTCAGAAACCTTCGTGAGTCTATCAATTACAACCAAAACAACATTATTCTCTCAAGGTGACCTCAGCAAACCTGTCACGAAATCCATCGCGACATCATTCCATTTCCACTCGGGAATGGTTAACTGCTACCAAAGACCTGCTGGTCGTTGATGCTCTGCCTTCACCTACTTACATGTGGAACACCTCACCACGAAACTAGAAAAATCTCTCTTCATATCTGGCCACCAATAATGATGGTGCAAATCATGATACATCTCAGTGACACCAGGATGAACTGCCCAAACTGAGGAATGAAATTATCGCATCAGATCCTCCCATATGTATGCTGACACTGATACGCACCCACAGAAATGAAATATCTCATCCTTACTTATGGTCCATCTGGGAATAGAGTCCTCTCCTAACATGCTTTTTCATAGGACTAGACCTTCAGAATCTGATAGCTTCCTCATTCACACTCAATCAAGAACAGTAGAGGTAACAACTACAGAAGAAAGAAAATTCTATCCCTGCCTATCGTGCACCCCCAAATGCATCTCAGAGAACCGAGCCATAAGATTCCACTCACTATTGGCCTCTTGAACTACCTGTATCTGAGTCCTCTTTCTCAACGCATCAGCTACTACATTTCCTTTTCCAAGCGTATATTCAAGATCAAAGTCAAAAGACTGAAGGTACTCAACCCACATTCGCTATCTCAAATTCAAGTCACGCTGAGTGAAGATATACTAGAGACTTTTGTGGTCCTTGAAAACCAAAAAATGATATCCTAGAAGATAATGTCTCCAACAGTGTAAGGCATGAACAACTACATCCAACTCAAGATCATGTGTTGGGTAATTTCTCTCATGTGGCCTCAACTGCCGAGACCCATACGCAACAACTCCTTCCCCCTACATAAGTACTGCTCCAAGCCCAATACATGATGCATCATAGTACATACTATAGATCTTCCTTGTCTCTGGAAATACTAGTATCGGTGCTGAATTCAACCTCCCTTTCATCCCCTAAAAGGCTGACTCATAAGAACCTGAACATAAGAACTTTTCACCCTTCTTAGTCAGGCCCATCAGTGGCGCTGCTAAGCGTGAAAAGTCTGGTATGAAAAGTATGTAGTATCCATCCAGCCCTAGAAAACTTCGTACCTCAAAGGTGTTCTTTGGATGATACCAAGAAACTACTACGCTCACTTTCTCTAGGTCCACTGATACTTGTATCTCTGAGATAACATGACCTAAGAAGTGAATCTGATCCATCCAAAAGTGGAATTTTGAGAGAATAGCATATAACTGATGCTCTCTCAGTGTAATTAAAACAATCTCAAGATGGGTAGCATGGTCGTGTTGATTGTGAGAGTACACCAAGATACCATCCACAAAAACCACCATGAAAGAATCCAAGTACGGATGGAACACTCGGTTCATCAGTGTCATGAAGATTACAGGCGCGTTCGTGAGACCGAACGGCATAACCACATACTCATATAGACCATACCTACTCCGGAAGGCTGTCAGAGGTATATTATATGGTCTAACGTGCATGTGATGACAACCAGATCTCAAGTCAATCTTTGAGAACACCCGTGATCCTCAAAGCTGATCAAAGAGAACATCAATCCTTAGTAAGGGATATCAGTTATTGACCATCAACTGGTTCAGATTCCGATAATCCACACAATGTCAGAGAGTACCGTCCACCTTCTTCGCAAATAGGATAGGTGAACCCCAAGGATAAGTACTGGGTCGGAGAAAACCCTTTTCCTACAACTCCTCCAACTGCTTCTTGAGCTCCTATAACTCTGGTGTAGTCATCCTTTAATGAGGGATGACCACCGGTTCCACTCCTGGAATGAGCTCAATAGAAAATTTTACCTCTCACTCTGGAGGAAAACCTAAAAAGTCCTCTATAAAGAAGTTCCTGAAACAATCCACCACTAGAGGAAATTCCATCTGTGAAGTCCCATGGTCATCCAGATATAGACTAGAAATATGGGTTGTAAATCCTCCAAACCCATGATGCTCGGGTTCTGCTCTGCTCGCCTGGAAATCCCATTCACCTTTATGAAGAAACGAGCAACACTTTGGTGATGTGAAACTCACCCTATGATGATGGAAATAATCAATTGCCTGGAAATAAATTAACTAGTCCATTATGATAAGGACATCACAGCCTGTCATCTCTTGGACATAAAGGTCCCATAAGAAGTGACACCCACCAACCTTAAGAGGGAACTCCTTGCACTGACGTACACTAGTCGTTCTAGTCGCCAACGGTGCGTCCAACGTCTAGACATCATCAGAAGTAAAGATATAGATCCTAAGGCTCTCCACATCAGCAATAGATATAAATCTATGGGATGACCCTATATTGAAAAGAGTAGGAGCTAAAACTAAGGCAACTGGAATCATACCTCGAACCATAGAGGGTTCGGGATCCTACTCCTGCTGGGTCTGCTCCACTGCAAAATTCTGACCTGCACCACGGCCATGTGACATTGCCTGACCACCCTGAGTTGATCCACCCTACTGTTACTGAAATCCTCATGGCTGACTACTATGACAATGACCTCCACCTCGGCCTGAAAGGCCGGAAGAACTCCAGTTCCCAGACTGATGAGAAACTGGTGGTTCTACTCCTGAACGAGGAGTCATAGAAGACCCCATGTCAATAGCTACTGGTGAGAAGATATAATAGAATCACTGAAGATTCCCCATATTGCCGCAAGATCAGCAATCCACTAAGTCTCTCGGGAAATTTGGCCTCGTATGCCCGCTCTTCTCACACTGGTAGCACACCACCTGGATACCAGAAGAAGTGTCTCGCCTCCTTGGATCACCGCACAAAGACCCCTGTGGGGCTTCCTACTGTCTGTAAGAGAGATACTCCAGATGTCGAACCACCCTAGCTCACAACTCCATAATCCCTCAAATTTCACTCTGTGATCAGTGCCCGGTTGATGATAGAAGTGGTGGAATTCAACCATAAGATGTTCACCTGAGATCAGATGTTGTGCCTGAGACCATCATCAAATTTCCTTACTAGGAATAACTCATCAACTCCTGGAATAGGCATGAAGCACTGAAGCTCTATGAATTGAGAAGAGTACTCCATGACAGAAAGAGTACCCTTCTACAAGCTCATGAACTCTTGGGATCGATCAGCCCTCAAGGTCTCTAGATAGAATTAGTCATAGAAGGTACGTTGTAACTCATCCCAAGCCATAACCTGTTGTAATTCCGCCTATGAGATCACATCCCACCATCTCTTGGTGGAATTTCGAAGCATGTATGTAGCAAGCTTGACCCTCCTCTTTGGAGGAATCTCCAGATGATCAAAGACAGAAATCATGGATTCTAACCATGACTCTTTAGCCAGAGGTCCTCCTTCCCTGGTGAAAATCAGAGGATGTTGCTTCCGAAAAACCTGCATCAACTCTGCCATAGAAGGGGTAGGATGTGGTACTCCTAGGAATGTCTGAATTAACCTCATGAAGACCTCTTGGAACTATGCATCAGCACCTATGTCCAAAATGACGGATGGTGCCAAGACTGGCACAACTGGAGGATTTGCTGGATTTCCATGATCATTTATGTTTGGTGTTTGATCATTGCCCTGTAACTGGCATACAACTGGAGGACATCTCGGTGGCATTACTCTGCAAGTTCAAGTGCACACCTTAGATCAAGATTTTCAAGGACTGAAACTTCGATGAGTAAGGAGGGAACAGGAGAAATGAATCATTCAAGTTTTTCAAAACATGGATACACAGAGTGTATATTTAACTACATGGCGTGTTCCTATAAGCCATTCACATGGGCATGTACTTCTGCCAGAACTGGTTGTGTAACACCCCATACACACGTCGTATTTTCCTAACACATGGTGTGTACTTGAATCCTCTTCCCCTGCCCGAGTTCTATTACACAGCTAAGCTATACGGTTCTCCTAGAACAAGACTACATGGTGTGTTATTTCCAAACACGACATGTACTAGACGAACCTCACCGACCCATATTGTTAGTCACACAGCCGATTACACGGATCAAACTACATTGCGTGTTAGTTCCAGACATGGCATGTACTAGGAATATTTCTCCGACCCGTGTTGTTAGTGATAGATCAGGATTATCGGGTTACACTAAATGGTGTGTTCCAAATGGACATATATTGTATTATAAAAGACTCATTCGACCCTTATTGTTAGTGACAGGGTCAGTTACATGGTTCCACAACATAGAGTGTACATCTGATACATAGAGTGGCCTACCAAAGATTTCCAAACCTCATGTCTCTGCCCACACAGTCTAAGACACGATTAGAGACTACACGACATGTACATACGGTACACGACATGTACTTAAGAAAAACAATTTCTTCTTGAACATAAGAACACATGGAGTGTATTCAATATTAAACGGCATGTATTCTGGGTTTTTCCAGATAGTAAGCCTTAGAAACTACTCTGGAGGCTAGAAAAACACTGAAACAAACATTAAAGTTCCAAATTCTGATCCAGGAGGGCCCATAATCCCCATGAATCAAAGCTTGTAAACTTATACAATTCATAAACAAGCATAATAGATCAATGATCCCAAAAATTCTATTTCATGAGGGCCCATTACACCTCAAGAATCAAATTTTGGTGTTCATTAAAACAAAAACTTACACAACCAATACCCTACCAAGCAGTATGTATTTTTATCAAGGCATTTATCAAAATAGCATGCATATCTATCACAACACCTATCACAACAACATGCAATCACTAATTCAACCTATATGGCATGGAATGAATGCATGACATGTGATCCCTATAAAGTGCCTATATGATGAATGATATGGAATACCCTAATCCCATCAGGTTGCAACAGAAATAGAACCTCAATAAAAACAACAATAACAGCATAATATATGTGGGTCACCTAACGGTGAAAATCAAATCAACTATAAAATTGAAAAACCAGAAAAATTGCAATAAATGAGGTAGATTGGATTTTCCGTGTACATGGGTTAGCTATTCCCAGGAACATCTTATTATCAAGTACATATTCCATCCTATCCCGATCTATAGGCTCCAAATAGTATGTTAATAGAAAAGAATTCATCTGATACCACTTTGTAATGCCCCGGTTCTGGAAGCCGCCCAGAAGCATCCCGTACCCGGTTGGTCACATGGATTTAAGCGCATTTACCCTAACGTCAGAGGCTGCTGACCAGTAGTGAGGGCCTTGGGTGTGATAGTGGGGAAACTATACCCTCATTGGTAGAGTAACACAGTGGAAGAGAAGTAGATATACAATAGTAGAAGCAATAAAAATGATAAACAACAGTAAATAGTGGAATAATGATGAAGAAACAACGGGATCACATATATGTAAATGATGCATGATACATATGTCTAGGAAAGAAGCCGAACAAGTCAAAATGATGAAATAAAAACTAAACCAAAGTAAAAGAAAAACAATTAAACATCTCCTCGGCATCACAAGTCTCATCTTGGTCTCATGCTCTCTATCTCCAAAGCAGTCATGTACCTGAAGTAGAGGGTGATTTCACTTATCTATACCTGAAACAATATAATTTTTTTTGGGCCCAAAATCATGACCCAAATAGGGTGTGGGACTAAATCCTAGTATGAAACCACCAATAGATATGTGTCTAACAGTCAGTGAATATATATGACAGGCAATAAGTAAAAGAAGCAGTAAATAAGGAAGTACTCTACAGTAAACATTCCTACAGTTTCAAAGCATTCAACCACCACATACCAAGTAAGCAGATAATCACAAACAGGTAACCCTCTAGGATGTACTCACAGCCTATACCCTATGGTCCTACCTAGAAAACACAAGCAACCCTATGAGAAGTACACACAGTCTAACCCTTCTGGTTCAGCTTTAGTATAGACTCTCTAGGGAAGCACTCACAATCAATTCACCCTATAGTCTTGTATCGATAACTAAAAGGTGCTATAGGGAAACACTTACATCACATTCCCCATATGGCCCATGTCGAGGAACTACAGACACTCTGAGGAGGCACTTACGTCAATTCCCCCTATGGTCTCACATCGTAACAGTAATAATGGACACTCTGGAGAATCCCTTACATCTATTCTCTCTATGGTCCACAACACCAGGTTCTCATGACCCTTTGTAAGTCAAAAAATCATAGAAATGCATATCGACCAATGTAAACCTCAAGAACTAATTGGCTAACAATCTACAGTATAACAGCATGGAAGATAAACAAAGTCACTCCATCCTACAATACTAGACATTGAAAGTAAACAACATTCTAATATGAAAACTACACCAAATGTTCAAAACAAGAACACCTGCATGGTAAAACACTTAAAAAGTATATAAATTAACCCCATTCTCATATAATTAACCTCTACTCAAGCATAAAAGCATAGAAGGAAATTAACAGGGCTAAAACAGTAAACGCGCAATACCCCGTTCAAGGGTATTGGGAAATTTTTAACATATAACTCAAATACTTTCAACAGAAAGGCACAAACCACCTACCTCGGTGTTGTAGGATTGATATAAGTGAACCTCAAGCCTTGAATTTCCCAATAACACAGTAGATATACAAAAATGATAAAAACTCCCAACCAAAGATAACTCTTGAAATAAGAGGAATCGGGAAACGAATCTCTAGCAGAAGGAAGATCTTGTCGAGGTAATCCCAATGCAATCAACGACGATCGATTAGGATAAAAGACTCTCGATTGAGAGCTTGGAGAAGGATCATGATTGTACCCTTTCTCTCAGGCGAACCAGGCCTAGAAGGAGGGCTTTCTTCCAATTATATGTGACCCTAATGTGTTTAATGAAAAAAAAATAAAGTACACGGCATATACTTTATAAGTACATTGTGTGTACATTCCTTCACCAGCCCCTACATTTGGCGGTCTCCAGATCACCACACATGGTCGTGTACATGGGTGCTACATGGCCAGCACCCGGATACCTGCAGTAACCAAGTACATGGCGTGTACTCATAAATTACATGGCGTGTACTCATAAAGTACATGACGTGTACTTAAGAAATTTCAAGAAACTCCTATTTTTCCTTAAAAACACCAGAAAAGGGGAAAACATACCTTCAAAGAATATCTGGGTTCTTACATCATTTTTTTAGGGGATTTATGAAAAACTTGATGTGTGTCAAAAAATAATTATTATTGTAATTTTTTTCTTGAGACTCATCCTCCATCCCTTTTATAGAAAATTTTTATTCTCATCAATTTCATATTTAGAATAGTTATTATATTTTATTTCTTGAGACACATCCCCCATCTCTTTTGTGTTGCTTATATTACTATGAGTAGTAGTAATCCCATGGATAACTACTCCTTAGATTATCTTAATCAATATAGGTGCATGTCCACAACATTTGGAGTATGTGTGTCAAACAATAAAATGAAATGATAAATTTTTAAAAGATGAGATGATGAATATAAAATGGAAGAATTGATAATAGAAATTAAAGATAAAATTTTTGACTGTCCAAAGTTCTTTGAGCAGTCAAATAGCTATTCCAAGGGACCATTGTATACTAGTTGTACTAAACACACAACATTTTCAGATATATTAAAGCTATATAATTTGAAAGATGGTAGTAGATGGAGTGACACTAGCTTTATAGAACTACTTAATATCCTAAATGAAATGCAACTAGAAGAAAACAAACTAACATATCTAACATATAATTATAAATTAATGTTATGTTCAATGGGAATGATCTCTAAAAAATACATTCTTTTCCAAATTATTTCATATTGTTTCTCAAGGACCATGAATCCCTCATAAAATAAACTAAGTGTGGTGCAGATTTATATAAGGAAAATGAATCAAGTCCTTCTAAATCTTTTTGATAATTTATTATCATTCCATGGTTTATAATATTATATAAATTTTAAGAAAACTTGAGAAAAATTTTATGGAATTCAAATACAATAATTAAAGCTGGGAACCTATGTCATCCAGAAGATTCTCCTTAGTTGAAGAAAATTGATTGCGAGTATCTTGGATTTGGAAATGATCTGAGAAACTTTCATCTTGCATTATCTACATATGGAATAAATATGTTCGGTTTATAGATTAGTAATCACAATATATAGCCCATCGTGTTAGTAAATTATAACTTTTCACCATGGTTATGAATAAATCTCAAATACATTATATTGTCTCTACTTAAATCTGTAAAAAAGAAACCTGATAATGATATTGATGTATATTTGGATCTATTGATTGAAGATCTGAAATTAATGTGGGATATATGTGTTATAATGTATGATTATCATAGAAGTAAAGAATTCACATTTAAGGCCACATTTTATGGGATGATAAATGGCTTCCCCGCTTAGGGGAATTTATTTGGTTTTAGAATTAAAGGAATGTTTGGGTATCCTATTTTTGAAAAACACACATATTGAGTTCGGTTAAAACATTCCTTGAAGACTATGTTTTTAGGACATTGGAAATTTTTACCTTGATGACATAAATACTAATCATGGACGATAACATTCAATGGGAATATCGAACATGGTGCAACATCAACTCCATTAATGGGTGATCAACTGTACAATAAAGTAAAATATATTAACACTATTTTTGGGAAAACATTTTCAAAAAACCATACAAAATTAGGTAGAAAGAAGAGTCCAATTTTCTTTGAATTACCATATTATAATTTTTTGTATGTAATAAATTTTCTTGATGTCATGCATGTAGAAAAAAATGTATTTGATAGTGTTATTGGCATGTTACTAAATGTTCCGAGAAAAACAAAAAATGAAATCAAGGAAAGGTTGTACATGATTGAAATGTTGATAAGGGAAGATTTAAAACCAGTGAAGGGTAAGATTTGGACTTTTCTTCCTCCAGTATCTTACACTCTATCCAGAAAAGAAAAATTTCAATTTTTTCATTTCCTTAATAGTGTAAAAGTTCCATAGTGGTATTCATAAAAAATCAAGAATGTGTCAAGGACTAATATGAAGTTATAAGGACCAAAATCACATGAATATCATATTTTAATACAAGATTTGATGACTTTTTCGTTCTGTTTCATTCTTCCTAAAAATGTACGGCATACATTAACCAAACTCTACTTCTTTTTCAAATCCATGTGCAGTAAAGTTATAGAACTCGGTGAAGCTTTCCATCATGAATTAGGAGGTTTTAGTCATTTTATGTGAATTAAAGTTGTTCTTCTCACCATAATTCTTTGATATAATGGCCAACCTGATGGTTCACTTGGTTATAGAGGTTCAACTTTGTGTTCCTTTCCATTATATATAGATATACCCCATTGAACGGTATATGAAGATTTTGAAAGGCTATGTCAAGAATAAAAGTTAGAACAAAGGTTATATTATAAAATGATATATTATTTTAAAGTTATTGAATTTTGTACTGATTACCTATCAGATATTAACAGCATTAGTCTCCCAAATTCTCGTCAGAGTGAACACCTTATGTGTGAAATGATTTCTAGAAGATAATTTGTTACAATTACCTTAACATAGTTGGAGTAAACACACCTTTAAATTTTATATAATAGTGAAGATGTTGATCCATACATTGAATCCCATAAATAAATTCTTAGATATTTGAATCCATAAAGTGTTGAATGATGGATATCAAATACACATAATCAATAGATTTTAGGATGGTTCCAAGATCAGATCTATAAGTATATTTCTAAAAATTAGAATTCAAGTGTTGAATGACTTCAATGCCAAGCTAGGAGACTAAATGAAAATTTTATATCTTACACTATTTTTGTAATCAATGTTTATATGCTCTATAAAAAAGAACATGATGACTATAGTGTAATGAAAAACTATGGTGTTACACTTATGGATGAATTGATTCACATATGTGGTTCCAAGTATTTAAATCCGAATTATACATATATGTAATATTTTCTCATTATTAAATAGATATATGAGTTGTATTATACAACATTTTGAGTTCTGATTTCCCATTTCTAATGGGTTGATAATATAAGTGCAGTGAAAGTTGATTAAATAGGCTTCAAGAAGGTGAATTTCATTATAGAATGGGAAAATATAAGTTGTTCTAATGGCATCACAAGCATTAAAATTATTTTATCACTATGATCCAATAAATAATAATTGGTCTATTGTCTTACTGGAGACTAAAACAAATGTTGGGTCAGATGAAAATTCAATTGAGGATAACCTTTTCAATAGGAGATCATAATCAATTCAGGTCATACCCAATGTAGAAAATTTTCTATACATTAGAGGGGACTATAAATATGGGATTTGGATTCTTGATAGAGGAACCAGATCCCTAAGACATTTAAAAAAAGAGAGTTCAATGAGAAGGTAAAAGTGTTTTTTAATATAAAATGTTTTTTCACATAATATTATATATTATCTACTGAATTAACATAATCTAAATAAAATGGTTAACTACTCATGAAGATAATTTATTCTTCACATGATGATGTCACCAATCCCTCGGTAGAACAAACTATAATGAAGGAACCCCATTGGGAATATTTAATGGTAATTTTATGATATACTTTATATGTTTTATAGATAAATTATATAATGGAATGTTGATTTAATTTTAATTATTCCTTGTAGAGTTAATTTATTTTAGAAGATTTCTGTCTATATTTAATGACTTTATAGGAAGATAAACGATGATGTCTCTGATCAATCATAGAGGTAATATTTATGTTTTCACATTAAAATCATTTTCCATGGAATTAATGTAATTTTTCATATTTATATTTAATTTTTTTACTTTTAGTATTACTCACTTAATAATTGTTTTCTTATACAGGTAGATTATTTTTTTGAGTTGGGGTGGTATGTCTAACTTTTATGTCTTTCTCCACCAAAACATCCACATACTTCTTCTCCCTCAAAACCTACCCCTATAGTGTTATAATTTATCACTTTCCTTCAAGTTCTCTTTACTACTAAATCATAGAGGTAATCTTAATATTTTTATAGTAAAATTATTTTCCATATAATTAATGTCTTATTTAATATTTATTTTTTATTTATTTATTTTTTGAATTATCCATATAATATTTTTTTTCTTATACAGGTGGATTCTTTTGTTCGGGTTGGAGTGAAACTAAGACAATGACAGCAAGGAAATATGTCAAGAATGAATACAACCATAAAGAAAAGGTGAATCCATACTACTTATTTAATTATTTTTTTCATCATTTTATTTACTATTTTTAAGTTAATTTTCTTATCATTTTTATCTAATATTTATTCAGTTATTTTAACATATATTTTGGAAAAGTCATATTTACTTGATATTGTTAGCCAAAAAACCTTTCTTTTTGAAAACTATAATAGTAGAGGAAGCACTTGTGGTCATTTTGGTGACTTCTCATGATGTAATAGGAAAATGATCTTCTACTAATCTTATGGATTTCAATAATGAAAAATGTTTTTTGGATAAGAACATTGATTCAATATATGGTGTTTTCATTTCTACAAATAAAGGAAATGGAAATCATTTTAACATTGGTAGTTATGATTTTTTTTAGACTTTGGGACATGTTTGAATCAGCCTCAACCAAATATGACCCATGGTATGACGGGTATGACTCCAAGTGCCTCTTTTTATTTTAAATTGAAATTAATTTTAGTAAAAAAGAAAAAGTAAATACAAAAAACCAATAACAAATATTCAGATTGTTTAGATACTTTAGTAAAATGATTCATAAGTCATTTGTTACATGTAGGAATTAGTTGCACCTCAATATGATACATGATGTTCCTGGTATGACTCACCAGGTTTGTTATCAATTTAAAATCAACATTTTAGTTCAAAAAGTGTCACTCATTGAAAACTGAGAAAACACCCTCATATTTTCTTGGTAATTTAGGAAAATGATCCATAATTAATTTTTGATGTGTAGGAATTAGTCTCACATAAAATAATACAATATGTGATCAATATGAGTCAACGTGTGTGTTTCTAGTTTAAAATTACATTTTAATAAAAAAGATAAGTGAGGTATTCAAAATCATGCAAACACATTTTTGATTGTTTTGATACTTTATGAAAACAATCCATATGTCATTTGAGATGTTTAGGAATCAGACGCACCTCAATATAACGCATGATGTGATCAGTATAACTCCAAGTGTATCTTTTTTTTAATTGAAATCATTTTTATTAAAATGGATAACTGGCCTACTCATAAATGAGAAAATGCATTTGTATTTTTCTTTGATATTGTATGTCAAAGATCCATAAGTCATTTTTGACAAGTAATAATCAGTCTCACCTCAATTTGATACATGATTTTCACGGTGTGACTCAAAGTGTTTGTTATCAGTTTAAAATTGATGTTTTAGTTAAAAAGTGTTACTAATTAAAAAATGATCAAATATGAATTTATTTTCTTGATAATTTAGGAAAACAATTCATAATTTATTTTTGATGTGTAGGAATAAGTCTCACAAAAAAAATACATGATGTGATTAGTATGATTCAACGTGCATGTTTCCATTTTAAAATGTAATTTTAGTAAAAAATAAAAGTGAGTACTCAAAACTAATAAAATTCATTTGGATTGTTTTTATACTTTAAAAAATGATTCATATGTCATTTCATACATTTATAAATCATCCTCACATTAATCTGATGAACGGTGTGATTGGTATGACTCCAGGTTCAACTTTTTATTTAAAATTGACATCAATTTTAGTAAAATGGACAACTGAACTACTCAAAATCAACCAAATGAATTCATATTATTTTGATAATTTATTTCAACAATAAATAATTCATTTTTATGTGTAGGAATCATACACACCTTAATCTAATACATTATGTTCTTGGTATGGATCAAAGTGTCTTTTATTAGTTTAAAATCTATATTTTAGTTCAAAAAGTGTAGGAATCATTTGTGACATGTAGGAATCATTCTCACATGAAACTGATACACAATGTGACTGGTATGAGTCAAAGTGCATGTTTCCAGTTTAAAATGACATTTTAATAAACAATACAAGTGACATACTCAAAACTAAGAAAATGAATTCATATTATTTTGATACTTTATAAAAAAATACATAAGTCATTTTAGATGTGTAGAAGGCATATACACCTTAATATGATGCACAATGTGACAGATATTACTCAAAGTGAATCTTTTTATTTAAAATTAACATCAAATTTAGTAAAATGGAAAACTGACCTACACAAAAGTGAGAAAATATATTCCAATTATTTTTATACTTTATTGAAAAAATCAATATATAAGGCCCCAGCCTTAAACCTTACTTAATCTTGAGTTATTACAAGATTACACATTGAGGATCTTTTCGGGTTTAGAGTTTTATAGAATTAGATCATAAAACTTGCATTACATTCCACATATAAACAAAGTGGTTACATAAAGATAGTATTCTTCATCCCCATCAATGGAAACACATTTAAAATAAAACATGGATTATTTATTGACACATCCTTGACTCTATCATCTTATCATGTACCTTTCCCTTGACCTGTGAAAAACATTTCAAAAACTTGGGATGAGCATAAAAACTCAGTATGGGTTATAAAAAAACATGGAAAGGAAACATGAGTTCATATATACATAAGAATGAAATCATACTTTACCCATAAAACATAGGCACTTTAACATACATCATAAAATCATGAATAAATAATAGAAATCATAAGACATAAAGGTAACTTGAGGCATTCATAACATTCTTACATAGGGAGTAACCCTCTTGGTTACGTTTGGAATACCCATCACAGTATATTCCCTAAAATCTCTTCGGAGAAACCTTAATGTTTCACTCCTTCGCGTTACCCAATGCATTGTAGAGCTATATCGGGCTCACCCTCCCTTAGTTTATCACGGAACCACCCGTCTTCATAATAATTCCCAAGAACCTCAACATAATCGTATCACATAAAACATGCATAAAGGAAACATAACATTTCCACCTTTCAATCACAAGATATCAATACAACACATTGATATAAAAACATCATGAAAACCATTTTCAATACCAAAATAAAATAAAAGTAAAACATGGTATTTATTTTTCTTTTAAAAAAAAGTATGGCTTGTAGAGGAAGTCGAAACTCAAATAACAGTCACGGCAGAGGAGAAGTCGTTGTTGCCGCATACGTACGACAAAAACATTCCCTTTTGTCGTCTAGTAAACGCTTCGTATAAAAAAGATTCCTTTTGAATAAATGTAAAAGTCAAAGGGGTTTATACACCGTATAAAAGAAAGTTGTGTATAAAACAAAATATGCCTCAATGAAAGGAGATTGAGACGAAGTCCCATACCTCGGGTCCGACTTGACTCGATCGTTCTTTAATGTCCTGAATAATAAACTTGAGTTAATTTCTACTTGCTTAAGAACCTTTTCCAATTTCATTATTCCTTTTATATCACTTATTACCATGTCATGAACACTATGTAATTATTTAAGTTAATAACGGTCGTTTTAACGATCATTAGTACTTGAGTCAAAAATAATCCCTTTATAATTACATGTTGTTCATGTATTCATTATTTCCAGAATGGTATTCATGATGTAGATATCATATATGTCATATATATCCAGTACATACATGCATTTATAATATTACATAATCATTTAGAGGTAAGAAAGGAAATGCACCGTTCATGGAGACGGTAAGCCATACGTACGCATGAACGCTACTTTCATTTCTATTTCATATTTTATAGAATGGAATCATAATGATATAAAGGTATATTATAATTCCAGTATAATATCATATATAATATCATAGTTCCATCCTTTATATGTCCCACATATGGTATTTAACGAATCAAATCACTTTGAGGGGGCGGTAGTCCGCACTTCCTAAAATGAAGATATCGTGTTTACCCATAATGGAAACCATAAAGGTATGCCCAAAATGAAAAAAAACAGAAGCTTAAGGAAAACATAAACATATTATATATCATATATAAAAATAGTGACATCATTATGGCCACCTTTGAAAGTGTTAAATGAGTATTGAACAATCATCGTTTCGGGAGGCAGAATTTCGTCATCCACGGAAACTGTATGTTCTTTAACCATTTTATGTAGTTGTGTGAGAGTGTAGCTCAAATAAATCTTATAAAAACATCCTAGTATTTTGAAGATACTGGTTTTGTTACAAAATAAGTAAATAAAAAGATTTTAGGGGGTTGGAGAAGCAAAATAAAACAAATGAACATGAGAGAATGAATTACCTTTAAAAGTGTAACTCCTTTTGATTTGAGCCTAAAGGCTTCCTTTGAAAGGATTCTGCCCAAAGGGAATCCTCTAGGATGAGGAGAGGGATGTGGAGAGTGTAAATGGGCAGGGGTTGGCCGAGCCAAAGGATTGAGGAGTGTGTGAAATGAGGTAGAGGTGGGGGCCTTTTATAAGAGGAGAGGAGGGGCACTTTTGGAAAGTAAAGAAATATTACTTTATTTGAAAATGTGTTTCGGTTTTAAAAGGTCCCACATTGATATAATTCGTGAATAAGGTGATAAGGGTTCGAAATCCACTCATCCAATTGGTTTTGTCCATGTGTAGGTTTTAGATTTTTCATTATCTTTCCATTTTATTTAAATCATTAAATAATGAGGTCATCGCTGCATCATCATGATGTCATAAATAATTTAAATTATTTAAAGTCTAAAAATTATAAAAAAATTATATGATGTAGGAAATATTTTTATATTTCCAATGACTATTTATAATCAAAAATCTGATCTTTATAACCCCATGTAAAAATTGTTTTTGTAAAACATAGTATGTTTGTGTCATTTTTACTTTTACATTAAATAAAGAGTTATTTATGTCATTTCCCAAACAAAGTGGATCCATGGGGTCCCCAAGTTTACCCATGGCTTTTCTTGGTCGGCCATGACACAACCAATGAGGGTAGGACATGTGTCAATCTCATCTTATTTTATTAAAGCATTATTTTTACCTTAAACTACACTAATTACCACTAATCATGATTAAAACGTAATAAGTTACTATTCACCAAAAAATTATTATAATCTCATTGAACCACATTTTACTTCTTAATGACAACCATTTATGTCGGATTTTTGAAATTCAAAACAAAATGATGGCAAATTTTCATTTAAACGGAAAAATCAGTTTTTATAAGTACCACTTAGTGGTTTCACTATTCATCAAAAATTGAAGTTTTTCAGAAAATTACCAAAAATTCACCCTAAGCTATATTTGATATTACAAATTCAAAAATGAAGTCTATTTTAAAAAATTAAAAACATATAAGTCACATTAATTAATTTAATAATTAATTCCCGCTGTCATGACAAATAGCGTGTTTTTATAAAACAATAAGTATCAAAAGATTGACACCAGTTTAAGTCTAATTTCAAAGTGAAATTGATTCCAATGACCACCATTGGATTAAATGGTAAAAATATATTCTAATTTCACTTCAAAACCAATTCAAAACATAATCTAATTATATAAATAAATTAGATTAAAAAGTAGTTTTGAATTAAAATGCAGTATTTTTCACTATTCATTAAAAAATGAACACTGTCAGAAAAATACCAAAAATTCACACAAAGTAAATTTTTATGTCCCAATCATAAAGAATAAGTTTATTTTGACAAAAATAGTTTATAATATTGTCAAAAGATAGATTTAAAAAGGGTTTTCCATCATAAGGCAGTAAAACAATCTTTTAAGAATATTAGTGTATTCCATGCTTAAGGTTGGATTTATGTTCATTTTAAGCCTCTAAAACACTATCTTAATCATTAATAGTCATAGATAAAAATATCTATTATTCATTACTTACTTGGGATGTTACATCCTTCCCCCTTTAGAAAATTGCGTCCCCGCAATTTATTTACTTATCGAATAAATGGGGGTACTTATCCCTCATTGCATTTTCATATTCCCATATTGCCTCTTCAATCATGTGGTTTTTCCACAAAACCTTTACCTGGTGAATCACTTTATTCCGTAACACTTGCTCCCTGTGGTCAAGAATCTGGACCGGTTGTTCCTCAAAAGATAGGTTCTCTTCCAGCTGAACTACCTTTGGACTCAAAACATGAGATGGATCTGGCATATACTTTCGCAACATCAAAACGTGAAAAACATTGTGTACCTAAGATAAACTCGGAGGTAAAGCCACTCGGTATGCAACTGATCCAACTCTCTCCAGAATTTCGTATGGTCTAATGAACCTTGGACTCAACTTTCCTTTCTTACCAAATCTCATCACACTTTTCCAAGGAGAAACCTTGAGAAAAACATGATCACCTACCTCGAAAGATAGATTCTTCCTCCGGTTATCCGCATAACTCTTCTGCCTGCTCTGAGCTGTTCTCATGTGTTTCTGAATCAGCTGAACTTTTTCTGCCATCTCTTCTACCAATTCTAGTCCCGTCAAATTCCTTTCACCCACTTCATCCCAGAAAGCTGTAGTTAGACACCGCTTCCTCTATAATGCCTGAAATGGTGCCATCTGTATACTGGAATGAAAACTGTTATTATATGAAAACTCAACCAAAGAAAGATGTTGGTCCCAACTTCCCTGATAATCTATAGAACAAGCTCGTAGCATATCCTCCAATGTCTGAATTGTTCGTTCTGACTGCCTATCTGATTGAGGATGAAAAGTTGTACTAAAATTTAATTTAGTACCCAACGACTTCTGAAGGCCTTTCCAAAAGTTAGAAGTAAACCTGGGATCATGATCCGATACAATGGAGAGAGGAACTCCATGTAACCTGACTATCTCTTTAAGATACAAACGGGAAAGTTGATCAAGAGAGAAAGTATCTCGTATAGCAAGGAAATGAGCAGATTTGGTCAAGCGATCAACAATAACCCAGATTGCATTATTACCTCGAGATGTCTTCGGTAATCCAACAACAAAGTCCATGGATATATTCTCCCATTTCCACTCTGGCACTGGTAATGGCTGAAGCATCCCTTTCGGTAACTGCCGCTCTGCTTTAACCTGTTGACAAGTCAAACACTTCACAGTAAAATCAGCAATGTCTCTTTTCATTCCATCCCACCAGTAATACTCCCGCAGATCTCTATACATCTTAGTACTGCCCGGATGAACTGAAAACGGAGAACTATGAGCTTCACATAACAACTCTCTCTTCAACTGTGAATCACAAGGCACACACAATCTCTTCTCAAATCTCAAAACACAATCATTATCAATGTTGAATTCAGGCAACCTACCTTTCTGAACCATCTCTACCTTTTTCTGCAACTCATTGTCTTGCTTCTGTGCTTGCTTGATTCTATCTGATAGAGATGATCTCACTGATACCTGAAACAAAACAGAAGGACTTCCTGCACCAACAACTTCTATGCCAAAGTTCATCAAATCCTTAACCAATGGATCACGTTCCAAATGCAACATTGTTAATGAAGCATTACTTTTTCGACTCAAAGCATCAGCCACTTTATTTGCTTTTCCCGGATGGTAATGAATTGTACAATCATAATCCTTGATTAATTCTAGACATCTCCTTTGTCTCATGTTCAATTCTTTCTGAGTGAATATATACTTTAAACTTTTGTGATTAGTATATATTTCACACTTTACTCCATACAAATGATGCCTCCAAATTTTTAAAGCAAAAACAACAGTAGCTAATTCCAAATCATGTGTAGGGTAATTTACCTCATGAGTTTTCAACTGTCGTGAAGCATAAGCAATTACCTGATCATTCTGCATTAGGACGCAACCAAGTCCTTTCAATGAAGCATCACTGTATATAAAAAACTCACCATTCCTGGAAGGAAGTGCCAAAACTGGAGCATTCACCAATCTTCTCTTCAACTCCTGAAAACAATCATCACATTCTTTTGTCCAGATAAACTTAACACCCTTTCGAGTTAGCTTAGTCATTGGACTAGATAACCGTGAAAAATTTCTAACAAACCTTCGGTAATAGCCTGCCAAACCAAGGAAGCTACGAATCTCGGTTACATTTGTGGGTCTTGGCCATTCTTCCACAACTTTTTTTTTTGCAGGATCAACAGTTATTCCATCTTTAGAAACAATGTGACCAAGGAAAGAATTTTGTTGCAACCAAAACTCACACTTGTTGAATTTCCCATACAATTTCTTTTCTTTTAAGGTTTGCAATATAACCCTTAAATGTCTTTCATGCTCCTCTTTACTTTTAGAAAACACCAAAATATCATCAATGAAAACCACCACAAAATTATCCAAGAACTCATGGAAAATTCTATTCATTAAGTCCATGAATACAGCAGGTGCATTGGTTAGCCCAAAAGGTATTACTACAAATTCATAATGGCCATATCTCGTACGGAACGCGGTCTTCAGAATATCTGCCTCCTTTACCTTCATCTGATGGTACCCCGATCTCAGGTCAATCTATGAAAAAAACTGAGCTCCCTGGAGATGATCAAACAAATCATCGATATGAGGCAAAGGATATTTGTTCTTAACAGTGATATTATTCAAGGCTCTATAATCAATGCAAAGTCTCATAGAACCATCTTTCTTTTTAACAAACAAAACAGGAGCACCCCATGGTGATGTGCTAGGTCTAATGAAACCTTTCTCTAATAAATCTTGAAATTGCTCCTTCAACTCTAAAAGTTCAATTTGTGCCATTCGATAAGGGGGTTTTGAAATTGGCTTAGCATCAGGAACTAAGTCAACAATAAACTCAACTTCCCGATCCGGTATTATTCCAGGCAACTCATCAGGAAAAACATCAGGATACTCATTTACCACTGGCACATCATTAATCTGAATAGTTCCTTTATTTTCAACGACGTGTTCAAGGTAACATTCATTTCCATCTTTTACAAGTTTCTCGGCCTCTTGATATGTTATCAAAAGTAAGGGTTCATTCTTGTAAAAAAACTGAAAGTCTTTCTGAAAAGAAACTTCTTTAGCTCTACAGTCAATCTTAGCATGGTAGATAGAGAGCCAATCCATACACAGGATAACATCAAACTCTACTAGAGGTAGAATAATAAGGTTTGCAAGCAGGTTCTTTCCACAGATAAGAATAGGAAGATTCTTATAAATTCTTTTTGCCTCAACATTTCCCCCAGGTGTTTTTACCAAAAGTTCAGGAGTCATTTCTTGAGATGGTATTCCCATTTTACTAGAAAAGGTTTCAGAGATGAAAGAATGTGTAGACCCCGAATCAAACAACACACTGGCATAATCTGAAAAAACAAACAAAGTACCTGATACAACTTCATTTGATGGCCCGACATCTGCTGAAGTAGTTGCAAAGGATTTCACCACCCCTTTCTGCTTGTATTCTAACTGCTTCCCATCACTCAAGCTCTTTTTCGGACACTCGTTTGCATAGTGACCCATCTCATTGCACTTATAACACTTCACTAACTGTAAATCAAATTTGGTCTTACCTTCACCTTGATCCTTTTCAGTGCAATCACGAGCCTTATGTACCATCTTACCCCATCGGTAGCACTTTCCATAATTCAGAAGACATTCCCCAGCATGACTTTTGCCACATTTATCACAAACTGGAAACTTAGTTCTCTTACCATCAGCCTTTTTTGAAGAATTCTTACATTTCTCCTGCCACCTCGGTCTCTTCTTCTGCTGGTTGTTATAGAACACTTGGTCATCGGCAAACTCCATTTCCACCTTCTCAGCACATCGAACAAGCTTTTCATAACTTTTAAACTCACGAGAAGCTAATGCCCTTCGATATTTTGGCTTTAATCCTGAGTAAAAACAATTGATTTTACTATCAAGGTCCCGGATAAAATTTGGAGCATACCTTGCCAATCGAGTGAACCTTTCTTCATAGGCAGCCACTGAGTCTTCCTCTTGCCTCAATTCCAAGAATTGTTTTTCCATCCTAAGTCAAACAGACTTAGGAAGATACTTCTCAAGAAACATACCTTTGAATTTATCCCAGTCAAGAGCATCAATCTCATCGGCGTCCCTGATATTTTTAACCATAGACCACCACTGATCTGCTTCACCCTCAAAACGGTAAATAGCAAGACTAACCTTTTGATTGTCTGAACACCCCATGACATCAAAAATCTTCTCCAGTGCTTTAATCCACCCTTCAGCTAGCATAGGGTCAGATGATCCTCTGAATGATGGTGGATGTTGCCTTATGAAATGTTCCACCACTGACATGTTCCTCTGCGGTTGGTCTGGCTGATCTCATGTATGGATACCACCGCCATTTATCGCTTGAGTCAACTGCGCCATTACTGCAACAAACTGTTCAGTTCCGATTCCGACCATCTCAGGTTGCTGATTTGGAAGGTTATTTCCTTCTGTATACCTTCCTAGCACTGCTTCCCTGTTTCCTCTGCGGAAAACCATTCTGAACAAATATGTCTTAGATGAAGCAACATGGTAATCTTTGAATGCTATATCATTTCAAAAAAAAAAAATTTGGATAATATTTTAATAGAATTCTAACTCCTAAAGTTATCTAAACCGACCTCTGATACCAACTATAAGGCCCCAGACCTAAACCTTACTTAATCTTGAGTTATTACAAGATTACACATTGAGGATCTTTTCAGGTTTAGAGTTTTAGAGAATTAGATCATAAAACTTGCATTACATTCCACATATAAACAAAGTGGTTACATAAAGATAGTATTCTTCATCCCCATCAATGGAAACACATTTAAAATAAAACATGGATTATTTCTTGACACATCCTTGACTCTATCATCTTATCATGTACCTTTCCCTTGACCTGTGAAAAACATTTCAAAAACTTGGGATGAGCATAAAAACTCAGTATGGGTTATAAAAAAACATGGAAAGGAAACATGAGTTCATATATACATAAGAATTAAATCATACTTTACCCATAAAACATAGGCACTTTAACATACATCATAAAATCATGAATAAATCATAGAAATCATAAGACATAAAGGTAACTTGAGGCATTCATAACATTCTTACATAGGGAGTAACCCTCTTGGTTACGTTTGGAATACCCATCACAGTATATTCCCTAAAATATCTTCGGAGAAACCTTAACGTTTCACTCCTTCGCGTTACCCAATGCATTGGAGAGCTATATCGGGCTCACTCGCCCTTAGTTTATCACGGAATCACCCGTCTTCATAATAATGCCCAAGAACCTCAACATAATCGTATCACATAAAACATGCATAGAGGAAACATAACATTTCCACCTTTCAATCACAAGATATCAATACAACACATTGATATAAAAACATCATGAAAACCATTTTCAATACCAAAATAAAATAAAATTAAAACATGGTATTTATTTTTCTTAAAAAAAAGTATGGCTTGTAGAGGAAGCCGAAACTCAAATAACAGTCACGGCGGCGGAGAAGTCGTTGTCGCCGCATACATACGACAAAAACATTCCCTTTTGTCATCTAGTAAATAATTCGTATAAAAAAGATTCCTTTTGAATAAACGTAAAAGTCAAAGGGGTTTATACACCGTATAAAAGAAAGTTGTGTATAAAACAAAATATGCCTCAATGAAAGGAGATTGAGACGAAGTCCCATACCTCGGGTCCGACTTGACTTGATCGTTCTTTAATGTCCTGAATAATAAACTTGAGTTAATTTCTACTTGCTTAAGAACCTTTTTCAAGTTCATTATTCCTTTTATATCACTTATTACCATGTCATGAACACTATGTAATTATTTAAGTTAATAACGGTCGTTTTAACGGTCATTAGTACTTGAGTCAAAAATAAGCCCTTTATAATTACATGTTGTTCATGTATTCATTATATCCAGAATGGTATTAATGATTTAGATATCATATATGTCATATATATCCAGTACATACATGCATTTATAATATTACATAATCATTTAGAGGTAAGAAAGGAAATGCACCGTTCATGGAGACGGTAAGCCGTACGTACGCATGAACGCTACTTTCATTTCTATTTCGTATTTTATAGAATGGAATCATAATGATATAAAGGTATATTATAATTAAATTATAATATCATATATAATATCATAGTTCCATCCTTTATATGTCCCACATATGGTATTTAACGAATCAAATCACTTTGAGGGGGCGGTAGTCCGCACTTCCTAAAATGAAGATATCGTGTTTACCCATAATGGAAACCATAAAGGTATGCCCAAAATGAAAAAAAACAGAAGCTTAAGGAAAACATAAACATATTATATATCATATATAAAAATATTGACATCATAATGGCCACCTTTGAAGGTGTTAAATGAGTATTGAACAATCATCGTTTTGGGAGGAAGAATTTCGCCATCCACGGAAACCATATGTTCTTTAACCATTTGATGTAGTTTTGTGAGAGTGTAGCTCAAATAAATCTTATAACAACATCCTAGTATTTTGAAGATACTGGTGTTGTTACAAAAGAAGTAAAGAAAAAGAGTTTAGGGGGTTGGAGAAGAAAAATAAAACAAATGAACATGAGAGAATGAATTACCTTTAAAAGTGTAACTCCTTTTGATTTGAGCCTAAAGGCTTCCTTTGAAAGGATTATGCCCAAAGGTAATCCTATAGGATGAGGAGAGGGATGTGGAGAGAGTAAATGTGTAGGGTTTGGCCGAGCCAAAGGCTTGAGGAGTGTGTGAAATGAGGTAGAGGTGGGGACCTTTTATAAGAGGAGAGGAGGGGCACTTTTGGAAAGTAAAGAAATATTACATTATTTGAAAATGTGTTTCGGTTTTAAAAGGTCCCACATTGATATAATTCGTGGATAAGGTGATAAGGGTTCGAAATCCACCCATCCAATTGGTTTTGGCCATGTGTAGGTTTTAGATGTTTCGTTATCTTTCCATTTTATTTAAATCATTAAATAATGAGGTCATCGCTACATCATCATGATGTCATAAATAATGCAATTTATTTAAAGTCTAAAAATTATAAAAAAAAATAATATGATGTAGGAAATATTTTTATCTTTCCAATGACTATTTATAATCAAAAATATGATCTTTATAACCCCATGTAAAAATTGTTTTTGTAAAACATAGTATGTTTGTGTCATTTTTACTTTTACATTAAATAAAGAGTTATTTATGTCATTTCCCAAACAAAGTGGATCCATGGGGTCCCCAAGTTGACCCATGGCTTGGCTTGGTCGGCCATGACACAACCAATGAGGGTAGGACATGTGTCAAGCTCATCTTATTTTATTAAAGCATTATTTTTACCTTAAACTACACTAATTACCACTAATCACGATTAAAACTTAATAAGTTACTATTAACCAAAAAATTATTATAATCTCATTGAAACACATTTTACTTCTTAATGACAACCATGTATGTCGGATTTTTGAAATTCAAAACACAATGATGGCAAATTTTCATTTAAACGGAAAAATCAGTTTTTATAAGTACCACTTAGTGGTTTCACTATTCATCAAAAATTGAAGTTTTTCAGAAAATTACCAAAAATTAACCCTAAGCTATATTTGATATTAAAAATTCAAAAATTAAGTCTATTTTACAAAATTCAAAACATATAAGTCACATTAATTAATTTAATAATTAATTCCCGCTGTCATGACAAATAGCGTGTTTTTATAAAATAATAAGTATCAAAAGATTGACACCAGTTTAAGTCTAATTTCAAAGTGAAATTGATTCCACTGACCACCATTGGATTAAATGGTAACAATATATTCTAATTTCACTTCAAAACCAATTCAAAACATAATCTAATTATATAAATAAATTAGATTAAAAATTAGTTTTGAATTAAAATGCAGTATTTTTCACTATTCATTAAAAAATGAACATTGTCAGAAAAATACCAAAAATTCACACAAAGTAAATTTTGATATCCCAATCATAAAGAATAAGTTTATTTTGACAAACATAGTTTATAAAATTTTCAAAAGATATATTTAAAAAGGGTTTTCCATCATAAGGCAGTAAAACAATCTTTTAAGAATATTAGTGTATTCCATGCTTAAGGTTGGATTTATTTTCATTTTAAGCCTCTAAAATACTATCTTAATCATTAATAGACATAGATAAAAATATATATTATTCATTACTTACTTGGGATGTTACACAATAAGTCTTTTTTCATGTGTTTTAATCATATTCACTTAAATCTATGACACAATGTTCCCTTTATGAATAAAACTTTCCACTACCAATTTAAAATAGATATTTTAGTTCAAAATGTTTCAATCAGTAAAAACTGATCAAAAATTCTCAGATTTACTTGATAATTTAGGGAAATGATTAGTAAGTCATTTCTATGTGTAGGAGTTGGTCTCACATCAAACCAATTCATGATGTGACTGGTATGAGTCAAAGTGCGTGTTTCATGTTTAAAATGAAATTTTAGTAAAAAAGACAAGTGAAGTACTCAAAACTGAGAAAACACATTTGGATTATTTTGATTAATAAGGAAAATGATCCATAAGTCATTTGATACATTTTGGTATCAGATGCACCTCACTCTGATGCCCAGTGTGACTAGTATGACTCCAAGTGAGTCTTTTTATTTAATATTGACATCAAATTTAGTAAAATTAACACTATTTTGATTTCTTTCTTTATATTATAACTAAAATAATGATTTTTTTCTTATACAGGTATGTTATTTTGATCGATCAGGGGTGTTTTGTTAAGCAATAGCATGAATCAGTGTTAGGATCAAAAGACAACATAATATTTATATTTTTGAATGTTTGTAATGATTTTTACTTTCGTAATTGTATAAACCAATGTTTTAAATGTCTACAATATAGTGTTTTTATTTTATTTTATTTTTAATTTCATTTAATTTAAATTCTATATTGCTACTTGATTTTTGTATATCTTGTGTATTTTTGGTGCTACGGTGTGCTGTAAGAGCACATTGCACTGGTGCTGCAGTGTGTTGTTACTACACACTACTGTGTGGCCCTTTATTATTACTTTTATAAGAACTAATAAAGGGGTAATTTATCAGCACTTTTTATCACAAAAAGGACCCATTTATCAGTGTTTTTTAGCACTTATAAAAGACAATGGATTTTAATCTTGCTCTGGTAGTGATCACTTCTCAATGATTGATAAAGGCCATTTTTCACTGTTAATGGCCTATTTTGTAGTAGTTCTACCATTTCACCTTGGACAGGCCCTATTCTTTTCGTTAAGAAGAAATATGTATCTGTGAGTTTGTGCATTAATTATAGTGAAATCTATGTAATTATGATAAATAATAAGTATCCTTTACCTCTCATTGATGGCTTATTCGATCAATTTCACAGAGATCAAAAATTTTAAAAAATTGACCTTCATTGTGGGTATTATCAATTGCGAGTAAACAAATTAGATATTCTGAATGCATCATATTTTATGAGGTATATACATTATGATTTTATAGTAATTCCATTTGGATTGATTAATTCACGCTCTATTTTTATAGATCTAATGAAAAAAGTTTTCAAGGAATGTCTTGATTTTTGTTGTGTTATCTATTGACAATATCATAGTTTACTCTAAAAGTTATAACGACCATGAGAATCACATATGGATCATTATTGAGACTCTAATAGAAAAAGAGTTAGTTATATGGTAAATTTATCAAGTATGAATTATATCTTTAAAATTTTAATTTTATTTTTCCTATTGTCTCTAAGTATAGAATCTCAGTTGATACTATGAAAAAAATACAGTCAAAGAATGGTCTACACCAACAAACTTAACTAAGGTATATATTTTCATTAGTTTTGAAGGATAGTGATTTTTTCAAAAAAATCCTGAATTTCTAACCCATTAACCAATATTACATGTAAAGGGGTTAATTTCATATGGAAAAAGTAATGTGAAGAATTTTTTGAATAATTGAAGAGTATTTTGGTGAATGGTCCTATTTTGAATCAACCACTTGGAAATGATGGATTTGTGATATATAGTGGCACATCAAAGAATGGACTTGTTTGTGTCCTTATACATGATGAAAAATTTATTGTATATGCATCAAGGAAATCAAATATTCAATAAATTTCTCAACCCATGATCCAGAGTTATCATCTGTAATATTTTCTTCAAAGATATGGATACATTATCTCTATAGAGAAATAAATGAGAGGTACACAAACTATAAGATCCTAAAGTATATAATTTCACTAAAATAGATCAATATGAGGAAAATTTGATGGCTCAAGCTATTCAAGTATTATAATTTATCAATAAACTACCACCTAGGAAATTAAAACAAGTTAGTGGATTCATTCAGCAAGAAATATCATGGATTTCTATCCAAAATGAGGATTGATGGAGATCATATGTTCATGGATTTAGTGTATATCGATATAGTAATTATTATAGAATGAGATAAATCACTCCTTTTTCAAATAATTATAAAACCAAATTCATAGTAAATGATAAAAAGTTCTCAACTTCATGATAATAATTTTCAAAATAAAATTAAATCCATGAATGAGGAGAAATTGGTAGACTTTGTATATGAACATGGAATTCTAAAATTTAGAAAGAGACTATGTATTCCATCTATACCTAATATAAAAAGGTAATTACTATATGATTCTAATATTTCAAATTTCTATATACACCCAAGTATTACCAATACATATAGGGATTTCAAGGAACATTTTTTGTTGGATAATATGAAGTGGTAAATTTCTAATTATGTGTAAATGTGTTTAGTTTTTAAATATGTGGTGTAACACCACGAGATTTTATGAAAAATATTCTTTTTAATTTTATTGATCTCTCATGTTGTACGCTACACCAAAGGAGCTTGCACTACACACATCCCTGACTTGGATTGCATTACACGCAATTGTGACCTTCCACGATAGCGTGTGTAGTACGCAATACCGAGTTTCACTAAATGAGATATTATTATAATATTATTATGAACTAGCCGTTATGAATAGTAATACCCACTTTTTGAAATTTATAAATTTTATCTTTCAAAACGGACTTCATTTTTGGATTAGGAATATCAAAATTAGCTTAGGGTGAAATTTTGGTACTTTTCGGATAACTTTCATATTCTGATGAATAGTGAAAATTACTAAATTTTAATTAAAAACAACTTTTTTAATCAAAATAATTAATAGTGATAAATTATTAATTTGAGTGGTTTTAAAGTATATTTAGAATATATTCTTACAATTTAATACAATGTTGGTAATTGAATGTAATTTCACATTTAAACCAGATATAAACAAGTTTCAATCTTTTGATAGTTATCATCTCTTAAAAACACGTTATTTGTTTTGACGACGGAAATTAATTTTTAAATTAGTTAATGTAACTGATATGTTTTTAATTTTATAAAATAGACATCATTTTTGAATTCATAATATCAAATATATCTTAGGCCTAATTTTTGGTATTTTTCTGGAAACCTTCATTTTTTATGAATAGTGAAACCACTAAGTGGTAGTTAAAAAAACTGAATTTTTCATAAAACTTAATTTTACCGCTTCTGTGAGAGGAATTTAAAAAATCTGAGAGGCAAGTTTAATATCAAGGACTAATATGTGGTTCAATGAGATGAAAATAATTTTTGGTGAATAGTAACTTTTTACTTTTTTTTACCACGGTTAAAAGTAAGTAGGGTAATTAAGGGTAAAAGTGTTATTATTATTACCCTAACACATGTCCTAATTCTATTGGATAAGTTTAATTTGACCAAAAACAACCTTAGAAATAAAATATGACCATTTAGTCCCACATGGATTAGATTAGGACATTTATTATCAATTTATTTAAAGAAGGGTTAAAATAGTTAAAATCAAAGTTTAAAAACTAAATCATTTTTAATATAGGGTTATACATAAGATAAATTAGACTATAAATATTCATTAGAAATATAAATATATTTCCAATATAATGGTATTTTATTTGTAATTTTTAGACTTAAAATAATTTAATTTATTTATGATACAATGATGATACAGTAATTATCCTATTAATGAAATATTGACATAATCGATGTTATAAATACCGAAATAAATGTAATTTGAGACTTTTTATGAATTCCACTAATTTTATAGGTTAATATGACATGTTAGTATTCATTTAATTAACTTTTTTAGAACTAATAATTCTGTTATAATTTTTACAAAAATCAATTACTAAATAGTGTAAAAATTGACATAAAATAGTTTTTAAAACAAATATTATATTATTAATTCCTAAAAATATAAGGTTCGGACAAATGACTTATATAAGGTTATATATATTAATAATAAACAACTTGGGGTTCTTTTGGCATCTTATAGAAAGTTTATTAACCTTATAGTGTAAGAACACAAAAAGACACGGTAAAAGTAAAATTATCTAACTTAAAGTTAAGTCTAAATGATAAGGTTAAAATAGTAAACTAAACTTGTCCAAATTATATTGGATGAGAGGATTTCGACCCATCCCCACTTTAGCTTAGAAATATATCAATTTGGAGCTATTTAAAACCGAATTTTACTTTATAATAAAATAATATTTTTAGTTATTCCAAAGGTGCCCCTCTCCTCCCTTATAAAAGTGCACCTCCTCCCTCTCTTCCTCACACCACTTTGAGCCTTCAATCTCGGCCAACCCCTGCCAATATCTCCTCTCCACTTCCCTATAAACATCCTAGAGGTCCTGTATTTTTCAAAGACCAATTTTAGTGCCCTAAGAGGAGATCTCAAAGAGGCGCTTCAAAGAAGAGGTAATGTCCGTTACCGATTCTTTCAACTTTATTTCTTCTTCCACTTCTTCTTCTTTAGTTGTTTCATTATGAATTAATAACATCAGTATCACTCATATAATTATATGTTATTATAAGTATGAAACAACCCTATTTCACCATCTATCCATCCTACAGAAAATGAAATCACCATCCGTGCGTACGTACGGAATATCGTCTTCACGTCGTGGTGTAATCTATTTTCCACCACCACCTTACTTGGATGGATATAATGGTGTAAATAATGACTATATATGATTATTGTAAAGTGATATTGACTCTAAAATAGTATATATACACTTCAATACAATTCCACGATCATGGGAACGATATCATCGCTCGTGCATACGTACGGAATACCGTCTCCACGATGTGATGCGTCTCGTTCTACATGATCTTCATTGCATAATGATTATATAAATGAATTTAATGAATGAATATGATATATATGACACTAATACCATTATTTAAATGAGGTATCTATAACCTAAAAAGAAGAATAAGAATTTATTTGACAAAACGCGCATAAGAACAAAAAGTAATAAACACCCGAATAACAAGTAGTAATGAAATATTACTAATAAGAAGCTAAGAATATGACCATATATGATATCATAAAAATAATTTTGATTCTAGAATAAGTCAGTAACATTATTTAAATCATTATACAGGAGGTTCGGACACTTACGGAGCAAATCGGACCTAAGGTAAGGGAAAATATCACAATCTCATTTTATCCGAGATTGTTTATACTTTGGTATTTAATGGGGTGTATTTTATCATCCACATCCATGTTTCCTCAATATGTAATATTGTTTCCATCCAACTAAAATTGTTTAAATCCAATTTTACCCTTCAGTGAGTTTTTAGTATAAGATATGAAAGGAATCTTTTGTTGTTTTTCGTACGAGGTACTTTTTGACTTTTCCGAAAAAAGTACGAGAAGAATGTTTTTTTAACTTATACGGCATGAATGGATTTTTAAAAAATTATTTCCAAGAAGCTTCATTTACAAGTTTTCAAGTTTATTTTTAATCAACTTCTTCTAGATTAAAATTGTATGACATGTTAAGAAAGGAAAAATGTTTTTGAAATAGAAAGGATATTTTCCTCAAGAATGGAGTTCAAGTGTTTTATCAAAATTATTTTCCATCTAAGATAATATAGGGTTCTGTTTATATCCCTATTATTACATTGATATGATTATGTTCTGATGGAAATATTTTTATGAATTCCTTTATCTTATATGAATTTTTTTATAATGTCATGATGTTTAAGATTCCCATTTTTATTACATGGGTTATGCTATGATGTATGGTTTATGATTTTGTGGCACACATAAGAATGGTATAATTATGAGATGGGTGGGACCTATATCTCCCTCCAATGCATTGGGTAAAGATTTTATATCTCATGAGATAGAAATGGCTGGAATGGCAGGTTAAACTAGTTCAGTGAAACAAGACTGAAACGAGGAATGAACTCGGTTCAGAAATGGACTTTTTCCACTAAGATATTCTTAGAAATGAGTCTTGACTAATAAGATATGATTCTCTATGATTATGTGTGTATTCCACAAATTTTCATGTTTTAAGTTATGATTATTGGGATTACATGTCACTACTATGATTTATCCCATGTTATGAAATTATGATCTCTTTTTCAGGTTAAGATTTGCAAAATGTTATGTTCTTATGAATATGATGTGACTGATATTTCTTTTGTTTACCCTTACTGAGAATTTGAGCTCACCCTTTTTATGTTTTATTTTCCCCCAGGATTAAAAGAAAGGTTTTAGGTAAGGAAACAAAAAGTGGAAGATCTTTATGGGAGATGTTGAAGATCTTTCACCACGATTAGAAGATTACATTCCAAGTTTCCAAAGACACTAAACTATTATGGTTCTTGTGTGTCTATTTTTGTTATGTATTATGTATTCCGCAAAAGTAATGTAATATCTATGTACGTCAAGCTTCGGGTCTCTACAATTGATATCAGAGAAAAGGTTTAGTCAACCTTTGGAAACTAGGATGCGAAAACTTTAGTGAGATCCCTGGAGATATTTATATGGTATGTATAGGGATGTCCCTAAGGTTAAGTATAAGTATAGGTTATAGTCCTAGAATTATGGTAAAAATCTTATAATTAAACCTAAGATGTTAGATATTGAAGTTACTCCCCCTTTATTATGTTTTTTCCCTAGCATGATTTTTTCCTCTCACGCTATTCTTTTTGGGTTTTAGACGATGGCTGGAACTCGAAGGAACCGTGTTGATCAATGCAATAGACAATGCAATTATTGTCCTCTTGAACAAACAAATGTTATGGGAGATGGAGTGAAAAATCTTATTGCTATAATTACACAAGCTATGAATCATTCTGGACTTCCAAATGAGTAGTGAAGGGAACAATATTCTATTGAGTCCTTCATGAGGCAATGTCCACCTTCTTTCAGTGGGTCTTTTGATCCACTTGTTGCTGAACAATGGATCAGTACCACTAAAAAGATATTTTCAGTTCTTCAATGTTCTGAACATGATAAAGTCATCTTAGAAGTATATCATTTGGAAGGTGAATCTGATCAATGGTGTAATCTTATCAAGAATACGAGGCAAAGAGATGAAATTGAGTCAATGGAATGGGATGAGTTCAAGAACTTATTTTTCAATAAGTACTTCCCTCGTATTCTCCAAAAAAGGATGGAGAAGGAGTTTCTTGAACTAAAGAAAAATGATGATGGATCTGTTGGTACCTATGAAGCAAATTTTACAAGACTTTCAAGGTATGCTTATGGTATTATTATCCAACCTGAGAGTAAGATCGATCGATTCTTTAGTGGCTTAAAACCAAATCTTTGAAGGGAATTAGCTATAAGAGACTTCAGTAGCTATGAAGAAATTGTGTGTTGTGCTATCATGGTAGAAATGGAAGTTGGTGTTACATATCCATATCATGGTTTTGACAAGAAAAAAAAGATGAATTTCAGGGAGAAATCTCAGAATAATGGTGAAAAGAAGATGAATGTTTCCTTATGCTCAAAGTGTGGAAAGAAGCATGGTGGAGATTGTCTTAAAGGGACTAGAAAATGTTTTTTAAGTGTGGAAAAGAAGGTAATCAAGCATCTGAGTGTAAAAGTAATGGAAAAAGGGTTTCTAATGATGTGAATAAAGAAAAGACTGTAGAGAACGCACCACCAACACTTCAATGCTTCAAGTGAAAGGAAATGGGGAATTATGATAATAAATGCCATAATTCAAGGGTTAGTGATGATCGACATGAGAAACCACTTAAGGAAAAGGATAAAGGGAAGTCACATGTGATCACTATTGGTGATTTTGAATATGACAATGATGTGGTGCAATGATTAAGTGTTTATGTAATGGGATTCCAAAATAATGTTGTATATATTATCATGGAATATTGGAATATTTATGTATTGGTCTATTGTGTTTTTAAATAATTTTATGGTACCTGTAACCATGGAAATTGATTGAGATATTTTTGGAAAGAATATGATATGCGCATAATGAAGGGATAAGGAGAAAATGAAATGTTTGAAAGTATTCATAAGCTCATGACTGATATAAGGAGAAGGTTATATCATGGTTTGAGTATATAGAATTTTTGAATTTTGGTATCGTTCATTTTTTTCACTAAGGTTTAATGGGTATTCATTTTTCAAGAGAATACATGATTAAGGTATTTACATGATCAGAATGTGACCAACAAGATATATGGGGGATAAATGATGGTATTCACATGCTTGGTTGATGACATTTCAAGTAATCATTTTCTTTATACTATGAGCTTAGACCGAATTATTTTAGATAAGCTTAAAGATTGGAATGGATTATGTTGGACATATGTTAGTATTGTTTAAGGATAGAACTTTTTTTCGATATTATTGATGGTATTTTATAGTAATGTATTTTTTGAACAAGGAAAACCTGTAGGACGGACGACAGCCCATCGCGTCGGACAAGGCTGTGGGAATCGAACCCACAACCGAAGTGCGACTGGCCTTTATCGCCTACCACTGGCCTAAAGGAATTCCTTGTTTAGTAGAAACTAGTTTTATTATATTAAGAAGTATGATATATGAAGTATAAGTCCATTTTAGGAACCATATATGATTAATCTCACTATAGATCGACTTATGTATATTTAATAACTTTTGCTAACCTGTTGTTTGAGACAGATGGAATGACCCGTCATTCTATCACATGATCTGCTAACACTTCACGAATAACAAATTAAACTTTATTTATTTAAGAGATGAAGTGGAAATTTTTCAAGACATGAACAACAGTGAGATTGTACCAAAATAAAGTAAGTATTTATTCTAATTCAAATTATTCAACTTTAGGGAAATGATCTTGGAAACCAAAAATGTTGTCCTAGTGCCCTTATATCTGATGAATCAGATGGTACCCTAGATCATCACAAATTTATGGCCTTTTTATTGTTGTCTTTTTCATATCCATGTTCTCTACCACTCTCCATCAGAACATGATGGTTAGATTTCTCTTTCATATCCATATTTTCACCTATGTTCCCCTATGTAGAAACCCAATGATTAGTTAATTTGGGTAACCATTATGTTTCATACCTTAGTTTTTAAAACCAAGTTTTGGTACTCCTTTTTATGATGTGGGTTTCAATTAAATAAACTTTCGAGTAGTAAACCATTTATAACCCCGACGAATTTTGAGGGCGAAATTCATTTTAAGGGGGGTAGAATGTAACACCCCGAGATTTTATGAAAAATATTCTTTTTAATTTTATTGATGTCTCGTGTTGTACGCTACACCAAAAGGACCTTGCACTACACACATCCCTGACTTGGCTTGCATTACACGCAATTGCGACCTTCCACGATAGCGTGTGTAGTACGCAATACCGAGTTTCACTAAATGAGATATTATTATAATATTATTACGAACTAGCCGTTATGAATAGTAATACCCACTTTTTGAAATTTTATAAATTTTATATTTCAAAACGGACTTCATTTTTGGATTCAGAATATCGAAATTAGCTTAGGGTGAAATTTTGGTACTTTTCGGATAACTTTCATATTCTGATGAATAGTGAAAATTACTAAATTTTAATTAAAGAAATTTTTTAATCGAAATAATTAATAGTGATAAATTATTAATTTGAGTGGTTTTAAAGTATATTTAGAATATATTTTTACAATTTAATACAATGTTGGTAATTGGATGTAATTTCATATTTAAACCAGATATAAACAAGTGTCAATCTTTTGATAGTTATTATCTCTTCAAAACACGCTATTTGCTTTGACGATGGGAATTAATTTTTAAATTAGTTAATGTAAATGATATGTTTTGAATTTTATAAAATAGACATCATTTTTGAATTCATAATATCAAATATAGCTTAGGCCTAATTTTTGGTATTTTTCTGGAAACTTTCATTTTTTATGAATAGTGAAACCACTAAGTGGTAGATAAAAAAACCGAATTTTTCATAAAACTTAATTTGACCGCTTCTGTGAGTGGAATTTTGAAAATCTGAGAAACAAGGTTAATATCAAGGACTAAAATGTGGTTCAATGAGATGAAAATAATTTTTGGTGAATAATAACTTTTTACTTTTTTTTACCACGGTTAAAAGTAAATAGGGTAATTAAGGGAAAAAGTGTTATTATTATTACCCTAACACATGTCCTAATTCTATTGGATAAGTGTAATTCGACCAAAAACATCCTTAGGAATAAAATATGACCATTTAGGCCCACTTGGGTTAGATTAGGACATTTATTATCAATTTATTTAAAGAATGGTTAAAATAGTTAAAATCAAAGTTTAATAACTAAATCATTTTTAATATAGGGTTATAAATAAGATAAATTAGACTATAAATATTAATTATAAAGCTAAAAATATTTCCAACATAATGGTATTTTATTTGTAATTTTTATACTTAAAATAATTTAATTTATTTATGATACAATGATGATGCAGTAATTATCCTATTAATGAAATATTGACATAATTGATGTTATAAATACCCAAATAAATGTAATTTGAGACTTTTTATGAATTACACTAATTTTATAGATTACTATGACATGTTAGTATTAATTTAATTAACGTTTTTCGAACTAATCATTCTGTTATGATTTTTACAAAAATTAATTACTAAATAGTGTCAAAATTGACATAAAATAGTTTTGAAAACAAATATTATATTATTAATTCCTAAAAATCTAAGGTTCGGCCAAATGACTTAGATAAGGTTATATATATTAATAATAAACAACTTGGGGTTCTTTTGGCATCTTATAGTAAGTCTATTAACCTTATAGTGTAAGAACACAAAAAGACACGGTAAAAGTAAAATTATCTAACTTAAAGTTATATCTAAATGATAAGGTTAAAATAGTAAACTAAACTTGTCCAAATTCTATTGGATGAGAGGAGTTCGACCCATCCCCACCTTAGCTTAGAAATATAACAATTTGGAGCTATTAAAAACCGAATTTGACATTATAATAAAATAATATTTTTAGTTATTCCAAAGGTGCCCCTCTCCTCCCTTATAAAAGGGCACCTCCTCCCTCTCTTCCTCACACCACTTTGAGCCTTCAAGATCGGGCAACCCCTACCAATATATCCTCTACACTTCCCTAGAAACATCCTATAGGTCCTGGTCTTTTTCAAAGACCAATTTTAGTTCCCTAAGAGGAGATCTCAAAGAGGCGCTTCAAAGAAGAGGTAATGTCAGTTACCGATTCTTTCAACTTTATTTCTTCTTCCACGTATTCTTCTTTAGTTGTTTAATTATGAATTAATAACATCAGTATCACTCATATACTGATATGTTATTATAAGTATGAAACAACCCTATTTCACCATCTATCCATCCTACGGAAAATGAAATCACCGCGCGTGCGTACGTATGGAATACCGTCTCCACGCCGTGGTGTAATCTATTTTCCACCACCACCTTACATGGAAGGATATAATGGTGTAAATAATGACTATATATGATTATTGTAAAGTGATATTGATTCTGAAATAGTATATATACACTCCAATACAATTCCACGATCATGGGAACGATATCATCGCTCGTGCGTACGTACGGAATACCGTCTCCACGATGTGATGCGACTCGTTCTACATGATATTCATTGAATAATGATTATATAAATGAATTTAATGAATTAATATGATATATATTACACTAATACCATTCTGTAAATGAGCTATCTATAACCTAAAAATAAAAATAAGAATTTATTCGACAAAACGCGCATAAGAACAAAATGTAATAAACACCCGAATAATAAGTAGTAATGAAATATTACTAATAAGAACCTAAGAATATTACCATATATGATATAATAAAAATAAGTATGATTCTGGAATAAGTCAATAACATTATTTAAATCATTATACAGTAGGTTCGGACACTTACGGAGCAAATCGGACCTAAGGTAAGGGAAAATATCACAATCTCATTTTATCTGAGATTGTTTATACTTTGGTATTTACTGGGGTGTATTTTATCACCCACATCCATGATTCCTCAATATGTAATATTGTTTCCATCCACCTACATTTGTTTAAATCCAATTTTACCCTTCGGTGAGTTTTTAGTAAAATATATGAAAGGAATATTTTTTCATTTTTCGTACGAGGTACTTTTTGACTTTTCCGACAAAAGTACGAGAAGAATGTTTTTTTAACTTATACGGCATGAATGGATTTTTAAAAAATTATTTCCAATAATCTTACTTTACAAGTTTTCAAGTTTATTTTTAATCAACTTCTTTTAGATTAAAATTGTATGACATGTTAAGAAAGGAAAAAAAAAATTGAAGTAGAAAGGATATTTTCCTCAAGAATGGAGTTCAAGTGTTTTATCAAAATTATTTTCCATCTAAGATAATATAGGGTTCTGTTTATATCCCTATTATTACATTGATATTATTATGTTGTTATGGAAATTTTTCTATGAATTCCTTTATCTTATATGAATTGTTTTATGATGTCATGATGTTTAAGATTCCCATTTTTATTACATGGGTTATGCTATGATGTATGGTTTATGATTTTGTGGCACACATAAGAATGGTATCATTATGAGATGGGTGGGACCTATATCTCCCTCCAATGCATTGGGTAAAGATTTTATATCTCATGATATAGACATGTCTGGAACGGCAGGTTAAACTGGTTCAGTGAAACAGGACTGAAATGAGGAATGAACTCAGTTCAGAAATGGACTTTGTCCACTAAGATAGTCTTGGAAATTAGTCTTTACTAATAAGAAATGATTCTCTATGATTATGTGTGTATTCCACAAAGTTTCATGTTTTAAGTTATGATTATTGGGATTACATGTCACTACTATGATTTATCCATTGTTATGAAATTATGATCTCTTTTGCAGGTTAAGATTTCCAAAATTTTATGTTCTTATGAATATGATGTGATTGATATTTCTTTTGTTTACCCTTACTTAGTATTTGAGGTCACCCTTTTTATGTTTTATTTTCCACTAGGATTAAAAGAAAGGTTTTAGGTAAGGAAACAAAAAGTGGAAGATCTTTATGGGAGATGTTGAAGATCTTTCACCACGATTAGAATATTACGTTCCAAGTTTCCAAAGACACTAAACTATTACGGTCCTTGTGTGTCTGTTTTTGTTATGTATTATGTATTCTGCAAAAGTAATGTAATATCTATGTACGTCAATCTTCGGGTCTCTACATGTGGAGGCTAAGAGATATAGTCCTAGAGGATTCATTCAATATATACTTAGTCCTATATCTAAATGGGTTGAAATTTCTATAATAGAGAACCTATCCTTTACAAATATGATTACATGATTTTAAGCATAATTATCCCTCAAATACAAGCCAAGGATCGTGAAATCTGTTGTCTTTAGAAGATTAGGTACATAAAATTGAAAACATGGAACTAGAATAAAGCATATATTTATTAATTCTCCATAAATATCTCATTACTTCCTTTGATCTCCCATATTTTCATAGGATAACTTTGGGTATACATATACAAAAGTGATGAATTAAAAAATCTCAGTAAGGGAAGAAACATAGGAATAAAGAATATCACATGGGTTAGAAGGAAGAATACATAGAAAGGAATTTAACATAAATAAACATATGGAAGTATAAAATATAGAACATGGGATAATGTATTCATGTAAATACAAGAAAGTGTCAGAAATATAAAACATGACATAAAAATTAGCTAAGGCTAACTACCAAGACTATATCACATGGTGAACAAAGTCCCATAATGGATTAGGTTTACTCCCCAATACCATATATGACATCTCATGAGACTAAAAACTATCCAATGAATTGAAGTAAATTCTGGTCACACCCATTATCAAATTTTTATGCATATGTGTTCCACATGAATAATAAAACATAAGGAATAAACATAATGGTTTCCCATATAAAGAAATGGGAATTATAATCATGTCATAAGGAATAACCAAAGAGAATATCATAATGGTGTCCATAAAATAATGTATTTAAATAACAACTGGAAATTAATGAGGGAAAATATCCATATATAATGATAAATTATGTCCAATTTAAGTGAAATTATATAAATTGAGTGTTTATGAAACTTTACAAATAAGCCTTTTTAGTGCGGTTTAAGCGAAAATATTATACAGAATTTAAGGAGGAAAAAGTAATAATTTTTTTATAAATATATAAATTAACTAAGATAGTTTTTAATGATAAAATTATTTATTTTAAGAAAAAAATGGTTTCAAATAATAGTTTATGCAGTGTTCTTGAAAAAGAGTAAGAAATTGGAAATTTCCCTTTAATCGGACTTCCTTGTTAGAAGTAATTGAGAGAGGAACTATATTAAACATCTACTTGCCCATAAAATAAGGATTAATGGGTATGGATAAATAATTTTAGAAAATATAAAAGTAATATGGAAGAATTATATGAGAATAATTAATAATTACATTGGTGTAAAGAGAGAAAAATCATAGCCCTAAGGTAATTGGGAGGTTCAGAGAGATCTGTTACCTTATGTCTGAAATTGTTCTACACTTGCACTTAATGTCCTATATAATCATATTTTATTCATTAGTAAGTTAATTTAAAACCTATTTAAAATATATTTTATTTATTAAAAATTTTAAAGTTCATTTATGACCATTTTAATGGGATATAATTTTTAATTTTGGTGTTCTTAGTATGTTCGTTACATTATTTTATGATTGGTTCCCTTGAGTTTAATTATGGGAGTTCTTATCAAATGGGAGAAAAACCTCAAAAGTAGAATTATATGATATTTATGCTCCTAAATAATTTTAAATGTTCTCATATATATTTTTTTATCATATGAGGATTATTCATTTTATAAAATGTTGAAGATAAACATTTAGTTTATTTTGGCGGTTTTTCGAGCATCATAAACTAGTTTTATTTTATTATTTAATATTATGTATACATATTAGTTTGAGAAAATAAAAAAAATTATAATATTAATTTTAAAATATTTTTTAACCATTATAATGGTTTTTATTACCATCCATGAAGGTGTTAATGGAAAAAAACTCTTCAACCGTGAAGGCAGTGAAGCGACACATCACAGATGATGTTTTCATTTTAAGAATAAAAGAAGAAGAGAGGAAAATTTATGATGAATATTACATTAACATAAAAAATTATATTATATATATTATACTGGAGTTATTATTCTTTTTTTTATAGGGGAGGTAAAGGGAGGATAAGAAACAAAAATAAATTAAAAGAGAAAGGAGGATTTTACCTCTTGAATATCGCCTCCTTCAGAACCTCCTTAAGGAACTTGTGTTTGGTATTTTGGTAAGACCAAAAATACCAAGATGTGGGGAAGAGGTTTGGGGGAGGAATTGGGTATAATATAATAAATATCCAAATCTTATAATGTCTTAGGAGAAGAGGTGGTGAGGTTTGGTATTTATAGCGGGAGGAGAGGGGTGTTTTTGATTATTTTATTCTTTATTTATTATTTTACATCAATACTATCAATAGTGTTTATTATTGTGAATAAGTACTATAAATAGTTCATGTGAATTTTAACTAATGGTTTCTTACATCATTTATGACTCAACAATTCATGTATTTGGCTTAAAATGTTAAATACTGTAAATTATCATATTTCACTATTCACTAAAAATTCAACTGTTTTCGAAAAAACCCAAAAAATCACCCAAACCATTTTTCAATATTTAGATTTAAAAATTGGACTCCATTTTATGAAAATAATTTTATAAATATGGGAAATTTAATTTTTAATTAAAATCATCATTTATTTGAAAAAATAATGATTTTGATATTATAACCGATTTTATGACACTTGAAAAATTAATTATGGTTTCATAAAGTTATTTTATAATAATAAGAAGAAAAAATATTAATTTATGAATATATTTATTAAAATAAATATTCATTAAAATAATTACATTAATTATAAAATTATAAATAAATACTTATGTTTCACAAAAATACCAACACTTAATTTGTCATTTTTAAAACATTTAATTACTTATGACAAGATATAAATGTATCATATTTTAATTTATAAAATACATAAATTTTATTTATACATTTATAGGTGAGGTTATATTCTATTGGTCATATCACTATTCTTAATCGTCATATTACTATTCTAATAGTCAAGTTACTATTCCATTGCTGTAGGTTTCTTAATTTATATAAATACAAATTTTTTCATTATTCAGTTAGGATAATAATTTTTTTATTGTGTTCTCTATGTTATTTAAGTGTTTTATACTATATAAAAAATTATACGAAGAGAAATTCCATTGATAAAAATTTTAGATCATTACATTCTTCCCCACTTATTAAATTTTCCCTCGAAATTGTGTTTTACATACTAAGGTGAAAACAGATGAGGGTATTTATCCTTCATCACTTCCTCCAGTTCCCATTTTTCTAATTCATATTTATGGTTCCTCCATAGTACTTTGACCAGGTGAGTTTTCTTGTTAATTATAACTTTATCTCTATAGTCCAAGATATTCATCGATTTCTCCTCATAAGAGAGTTCATTTTCCATATATACCACCATTGAATTCAGTAAATGTGAGGGATATGGTATGTACTTCTTCAAGAGGGATACATGGAATACATCATTCACTTGAGATGTGGTTTTTGGAAGTTTTAATTGATAGGACACATCTCCGCCATGATCAAGAATCTTGAAGGGTATAATGTAACTAAGACCCTTCTTTCCTTTCTTCCCAAATATCATGACTCTCTTCCAAAGAGATATTTGAATGAAGAATTTGTCTCCAACATCAAACTCCAAGTTCATTCGACGATCATCAACATAGATCTTTTACTGACTCTGGGAATCTTTTATATTTTGTTGTAAATCTTGAAGCTTCTCTGTCATCTCTTGCACAATATCAATTCCAAGTTGTTTTCATTCTCAAAATTCATCCCAACAAATTAGAGTTATACATAAATTCCCATTTAGAGCTTCATATAGATCCATTTGAATACTCAAGTGGAAGCTATTTTTGTATGAGAAATCAATAAATGGGATATGATGATCCCATCCTCCTTTGAATTCCATTGACCAAGCTCTCAATATGTCCTTGAGAATCTTAATAGTTCTTCCAGATTTTCCATTAGTTTTGGGGTGATAGATCATGATGAAATTGAATTTAGTACTCATATCATGTTGAAGACTTCTCTAGAATTTAAGTGTGATCCTTATATAATGATCAGATATGATAAAAATTAGAACCCCATGCTGCCTAACCACTTTCATCACAAATACCTTGGAAAGTTTTTTAAATTATAAATCGTCCTAAATATGAATAATTTGGGCGGTCTTGGTGAGTTGATCCACTAAACCCCATATTTCATTATTTACTTTGGATTTTTCCAGGAGACTTGTGACAAAGTCCATAGTGACATTCTCTCATTTCCATGTGGATATAGGTAATTATTACATCATAACTTTGGACTTTTGTCACTCTTCTTTAACTTGTTTACATACCAAACATGTAAATGTATACTCTTAAATATCCTTCTTCATATTTTCCTACTAAAAGTGATCTCTTAGATCATGGTACATCTTGGTACTTGAATAATGAATGGAGAAATATGAGCTATGTTCATTATCAAATAGCTCCTTATTTATCTCAAGTGATTAAGGAACACAAATATGTGTTCCAATATGAATCACACCAACATAATTTATATGGTACTCTTATAGATTCCCTTCCTTTACCACTTTTACCACCTTTTTAATCTCTAGATCATCACTTTGTGTTTCCTTGATCTTCTCTTGGATAGATGGTAGGGAAATAATTTGGGAATGATATGATGTATTCCATGCTATTATGATTACCAAATCCATCATTTACAAATCCATGAATATGGAGTCTTTATAAATCTTCATCATGGATAAGGTAGTAGGTTATTTTCTGCTAAGATCATCAGCTCCCTTGTTCGGCTATCCCATATGGTAGTAAATAGAGAAATAATAGTCCTTAATTAGCTCTAACCATATTCTTTTATGCATGTTGAGTTCCTTATATGTGAAAATAAACTTTAGACTCTTGTAATTAGTATATATGTCACACTTCTCACCATATAGGTACTGCTTCTAGATTTCCAAGGAAATAATCATATTCACTAGCTCTAGATCTTGTTTTGAGTAGTTCTGCTCAACTATCTTCAACTATCTTGAGGTTTAGTCTATCACTTTATCATTCTTCATGAGTATACAACCCAAGACTTTCTTTTAAGAATAATTGTATATCACAAAACCTTATACACTTATTATTAGTGTGAGTACAGTTTCCGTGATTAACCTCTTCTTGAGCTCCTTGAAGCATTCCTCGCATTCTTTTATCCAGACATACATTACCCCTTTCCATGTTAACTTAGTTATTGGGTTATAAAATCATGATAAATTCCTCACAAAACATCGGTAGTACCCATAAAAGACAATAAAACTAAGGATATTCTTTACAAATGTTGTTCTGGGCCACTCTTTGATTTTATTTGTCTTGGAAGGGTTCATAGATATTCCTTTACTGGTGATAAAATTCCCCATGAATGTTACTTACTCTATACAGAACTAAAATTTAATATACTTTGTATAAAGTATCTCCATTTGAAAACTCTTTAGCTTAGTATTAAAATTCTCTTTGTGTTCCTCCTTTCTCTTAGAGTATACCAAAATTTCATTGATAAAGACTACCCAAAATTCATCAAGTTAATATCTAAAGAATCTATTCATTATGTCCATGATGATTTCTGTAGTATTATTGAGTCTGAAGGGAATTACTGTGAACACATAGTTCCTATACCTTGTTCGAAGGGAATCCTTGGGAATATCTTCATTCCTCACCTTTAATTGGTGATATCCCAATCGTAGGTCCACCTTAGATAAATACAGGGCCCCTCATAGTTGATTGAACGAGTAGTCTATCTATAGAAAGTGATAATTTTTCTTTATCATCATTTTTTGAGCTCACAATAATCAATAAAGAGGCAAATTTATCCATCCATATTTTTGAAAAATAGAATTGGTGGACCCCACGGTGAAAAACATAGGATTATGAAACCCTTGTCCAAATTATCTTATAACTACTTCTTTAGTTCATCCAACTCAATGGTGATCATTTTTTTAAGGATTATTAAATATATGAATAGATCTAGGAATAAATTCAATTGATAACTCTACCTCTCAACCATGAGGAAGACCACGAAATTCTTCAAGGAACACGTCAGTGTAGTCCCTCACAATGGGCATGTCTTTGAGCATGATTCTCTCCTTGGTCTCGATTATTAGAGTGAGATATTATTTCACATAAGGAAATAATATCCAAACTTGAGACTATGATTCTAAAGGATATTCATCCTCATCCTAGCACTTATACAGAATTGGAGGATTCCTTAGGATGGGAAGAGTGATCTCCCTTTCCTGAAAACTGATTTTGCATTTATATAAATATAGTTAATCCATGTCAAATATAGCATCAAACTCCACCAAAGTAAGTAATAAAAATATTTTTTGGGTGGCTTAGTCCACAAACACTAATTGATAAGGAGTTATATACTTCAGATGAAATAATTTCTCCATTTTCAGTTCTCATGGATGACTCAACCTCAATATTTTAAGGTGGTGTTTGAATAGTTCTACTAAACATTCAATATAAGAAAGAATGTATATAACCAGAATAGATAGTATGTTCACTATTCTGGAATTAATAACCAGAGTAATTTTCACCACATCATTGTCATTCTCCACCTAATTATTAGTGAAAGAAAATTCCCTTGTTATTTCGTAGGTTGTTGTTGTTGATTTCTTCCAAAAAACCTTATCATAGGGAATTGGATCACAAAATTCTCAGGTTCCATGTAGTTGAAACACTACAATATGGGATGAATTATTATCTAAAACATTGTTTATTCGTTCACATTTGTGGGGTTCTTCATGTCACTTTTTCAATAACTATCATGATTCCCCTATCTTTCATATTTTAAGAATCTCCTGGCACCCTTTAGATGGTTTCTGGGATACTTCTTCCCACACATTTGACACAAGGTATGTTGGGTTTTCTTTCCATTCTGGAATTTATTTGTTGATCCTCTCATATTAAACTCCATTTTCCACTTTTTATCTCTGAGCCCATGAGATTAGTAAGAGGCTCCAATATCTATCTTAACCTTTAGGGCAAAATAGAGAATATCCTCATAGTTGTCAAAGTCTTATATCACTAATGATTTCCATAGACTTTTCTTTAGTTAACTAAAGAATAAATACACCTTGATTTCTATGTTCATGAAAAATATATGTGTGTAACATGAAATCCTTGTAAATTTTTTCTCATGCACCCCAATAGACTCATATTCCTTTTTCTTCAATATGAGGAACTCCCTTTTCATCTTAATATGGAGATTTCAGGGAAAATATTTATTGAAATATATTTTCTTGAATTATTCCCAATCCATGGAATCAATTTCCTCTTTGGACTTTGTGATTTTTATCAGTGTCCACCACTAATTATCTTCCCCATCAAAATGATAGACTTCCATCATGGCTTTCTCTTCTTCTGATCCCTATATGATAGAGAATATCTTTTCAATGTAGTTAATCCATTGTTCTGCAATGATGTAATCAAAATATCAACTAAATATAAGAGTCCTTTTTCACAAAGATCATTAAACCATAGCTTTCTATGTATCAATATAATGAGGTATTTCCACATGTTTTGATTTTTTTTATAATTTCAGCCATTGTTTCTTGTTCTTTAATGAAGTTTTGATCTCTCGTTCCCATTAGATTTGGAATTTCATTAGGGAAATCGTCAAATTTACTATGACATTTATTATAAGCATGGTATCATTTATTTCCTTCCATTATCTAATAAAAAATAAAGTACAATTAGGGGTATTGGATACTTATCTAATAATTATATAAAAATTTTAACTATGAACATATAAGGGTAAACTTATAAATGAAAAATATATCTCAATATGTGATTCTCTATATTTCAATCTTGGTTATCCATGGTGATAGAATTATCCCTATGGATCTTACTAAAGTGTTCTATTCCTAATCTCCAAAAACAACTAGACTATGCTTTGATACCAAAAATAGTGACCCTAGCCTTTTACTCATATTATTAAGTGATTTTAAGCATAACTATCCATAAAATACAAGCTGAGGAACATAAAATCCGGTGTATTTCGAATATTATGTACATAAAACTGAAAACATTGAACTAGAATAAAATATCCTTATATTAATCATCCATAATGATCTTTTAAATTCTTTTGAGCCCCTACATCTATATAGGATAACCTGGGGAATACATATGAAAAATGGATGAGCTAAAAAATCCCACTAAGGGAATAAAAAAATGAATAAATTATATCACATGGGTTAAAGATTTCATGAAAAATGGATGCATGCTAATCATTTGAAAAAATATTATGAAGATGGAGTTAAATATTTCATCTAGTTTGAAAGAGAGAATTCATATAACCCTTCTAAAATCCTTTTTATGTGTTTATGTTGTTGTTATTCTAGACAAATTTGTTTGAAAGAGTTGGAAGAACATTGTATTTGTCCTAGAATAGATCATAGCTATAAATCTTGGACTAAACATGAGGAAAAAATGAATTTTGAACCCGATTAGGATGATACTATGGTATATGGATCATTTTATATGAATACCAAAGTAAATGATGATGGATATCACATGGAAGAAATGACCATTGAAATTGAAGATAAAAAATTTTTATTGTAAAAAGTTGTTTAAGAAGTTAAATAGTTATTCCAAGAGACCATTGTATAGTGGTTGTACTAAATACACAACATTTTCAGCTATATTGAAGTTATATAATTGAATGTTGTCTGCAGATGGAGTGACACCATATTTATATAACTACTTGGTCTCCTAAAAGATATGCTACCATAAGAAAAAAAACTAACTTTTTGAACATATAATTTTAAATGAATGTTATGTTTAACGGGAATGATCTCTAAAAAATACATGTTTGTCCAAATGATTTCATATTTTTTTCTCAAGGACTATGAATCCCTCATAAAATAACCTAAGTGTGTAACAAATTAATATAAGTAAAATAAATCAAGTCTTTATAAATCTATATGGTAATTTCTTATCATTCCATGGTTTATAAGACTATTTGGATTTCAAAAAAACTCAAGAAAATTTATATGTAATTCATATATAATAATTAAATATGGGAACCTATGTCATCCAGGAGATTCTCCTTAGTGGAAGAAAATTGATTGTGAGAATCTTGAATTTGGAAATGATTTTAGAAACCTTCATCTTGAATTATCTATAGATAGAATAAATCATTTTGGTGTATAGAGTAGTACTCACTATAAATAGCCCATCATGTTAGTAAATTATAACTTTCCACCTTGGTAATGCATGAATCGCAAATACATTATGTTGTCTCTACTTAAATCTGGACCAAAGAAACCAGGTAATGATATTTATGTATATTTGGATCTATTTATTGAAGATATAAAATTGATGGGGGGTATATGTGTCCTAATTTATAATTCTCATAGAAGTGAAGAATTCACATTAAAGGCCATATTTTATAGGATGATAAATGACTTACCTACATATGGAAATTTATTTGGTTATATAATTAAAGGAATGTTGGGGTATCCCATTTGTGAAAAACACACATATTGAGTTTGGTTAAAACATTCCTCAAAGACTGTATTTTTAGGACATCATAAATTTTTACCTTGATGAAATAAATACTAATCTTGAATGACAACATTCAATTGGAATATCAAAAAAGGTGCAAAATCATCTCTAGTAATGGGTGATCAACTATACAATAAAGTAAAATATACTGAAACTATTTTTGGGGAACCATTTTCAAAAAATCATAAAAATATGTTTAAAATAAGAGTCCAATTTTCTCTAAATTACTGTATTATAATATTTTGTATGTTAAACATTTTCATTATTTCATTCATGTAAAAGAAATGTATTTTATTGTCTTCTTGGCATGTTACTAAATGTTCCTAGAAAAACAAAATATGGAATCAAGGCAAGGTTGTACTTGATTAAAATGGGGATAAGGGAAGAGTTGTAACTAGTGAAGGGTAAGAGGTGGAATTTTCTTCCTCTAGCATATTACACTCTATCTAGACAAGAAAAATTGCAATTTTTTCATTTCCTTAATAGTGTAAAAGTTCTACAAGGGTATTCATAAATTATTAAGAATGTTGTTATAATGACTAATTTGAAGTTACAAGGACCAAAATCACATGAATATCAGGTTTTAATACAATATTTGATGATTTTTTCTTTCTATTTCATTCTTTCAAAAAATTTATGGCATACATTAACCAGAATCTGCTTCTTTTTCAAAGCCATTTGCAGTAAAGTTATAGACTCGATGATGTTTTCCATCATGAATAAGGAGGTTTCAATCATATTATGTGAATTAAATATGTTCTTCCCATCATAATTCTTTTATATAATGGTCCACCAGATGGTTCAATTGGTTATTGAGGTTTAACTATGTGGTCCTTTCTATTATAGATGGATGTACCCCATTGAACGGTATATGATGATTTTGAAAGGCTATATCAAGAATCAAAGTCATATAGAATGTTATATTATAGAATGAAATATTTCTATAGAAGCTATTGAATTCTATACTGATTACCTATCATATATTGACACCATCAGTCTCCCAAAGTCTCACAATAGTGAATACCTTATGGGTGAAATGATTTCTAGAAGAGAATTTGTTAAAATTACCTTGACATAGATAGATCAAGCACACATTTACATTTTACATAATAGTGAAGATTTTGATCCATACATTTAATCGCACAAATAAATTCTTATATATTTGAATCCATCAAGTGCTGAAGGATGGATATAAAATATGTATGATCAATATATTTTAGAATGGTTATGAGATCAAATTTATAAGTATTTATCTAAAAATTTGAATTTAATTGTTAAATGACTTCAAAGACTAGCTAGGAGGATGAATGAAAATTTTATATCTTACACTAGTTTTGTAATCAATGTTTATATGTTCTATAAAAAATAACATGATGACTATAGCAAAATGAAAAAAATTGGTGTTAAAATTATGTCTTAATTGATTCCCATATCTGGTTCCAAGTATATAAATCCAATTTAGGTGGATATGTAATATTTTGGCATTATCAAATATATATACGAATTGGATTATACAACATTTCAAGTTTTAATTTTACATTTCTAATGGGTTGAAAATATAAGTGTAGTGAAAGATGATTAAAAGGGATTCATGAAGGTGAATTTCATTTTAGAATGTGAAAATGTGATTTTTTTTAATGGAATCACAAGAATTAAATTTATTTTATCTCTCAAATCCCACAAACAATAATTGGTTGACTTTCCTACAAATGACTAAAACAAATGTCGGGTCAAATGAAAATTCAATTGAGGATGGCCCTTTTTTTAGGATATCACAATCAATTCATGTCATACCCAATGTAAACAATGTCATGTACATTAGAGGGGACCATAAATATGGGATTTGGATTCTTGATAGAGGAACCAGATCCCTAAAACATTTAAAAAAAGAAAGAGAGTTCAATGAGAAGGTAAAAGTTTTTTTAAATATAAATTTTTTTCCACATAATATTATATATTCTCTACTGAATTAACATAATCTAAATTAAATGTTTAACTACTCATGAAGATAATTTATTCTTCACATGATGATGTTACCAATCCCTCGGTAGAACAAACTATAACGAAGGAACCCCATTGGGAATATATAAAGGTAATGTTACGATATACTTTCTCTATTTTATAGAAAAATTATATAATGGAATGTTGATTTAATTTTAATTATTCCTTGTAGAGTTCATTTATTTTAGAAGATTTATGTCTATATTTAATGTCTTTATAGGAAGAGAAACGATGATGTATCTGCTCAATCATAGAGGTAATATTGATGTTTTCACATTAAAATCTCTTTCTGTAGAATTAATGTAATTTTTCATATTTATATTTAATTTATTTATTTTTAGTATTACTCACTTAATAGTTGTTTTCTTATACAGGTAGATTCTTTTTTTTCAGTTGGGGTGGTATTTCCAACTTTTATGTCTTTCTCCACCAAAACTTCCACATACTGCTTCTCCCTCAAAACATACCCCTATAGTGTTGGAATTTATCACTTTATTTAAAGTTATCTCTACTACTCAATCATATAGGTAATCTTAATATTTTTATAGTAAAATTAGTTTCCATATAATTAATGTCTTATTTAATATTTATTTTTTATTTATTTATTTTTTGTATTATCTATATAATAACTTTTTTCTTATAGAGGTGGATTCTTTTGTTCGGGTTGGAGTGAAACTAAGACAATGACAACAAGGAAATGTGTCAATAATGAATAAAACCATCAATAAAAGGTGAATCCCTACTACTTATTTAATTAATGTTTTCATCATTTTATCTATTATTTTAAGTTAATTTTTTATTATTTTTATCTAATATTTATTTAGTTATTTTCACATATCTTTTGGAAAGTCATATTGGCTCGATATTGTTAGCCAAAAAACATTTCTTTTTGAAAACTATAAGAGTATAGGAATCTCATGTGGTCATTTTGGTGACTAATCATGATATAATAGGATAATGATCTTCCACAACACTTCTGGATTTCAACAATGATAAAGGTTTTCTGGATAAGAACATCGATTCAATATACGGTGTTGTCAGTTCAACAAAGAAAGGAAATGAAAATAATTTTAACATTGGTGGTTATGATTTTTTTAGGCTTTGGTACATGTTGGAAAGAGACCCACCCTAATCCGACACATGGTATGATCACTATGACTCAAAGTGCCTTTTTTATTTTAAGTTGAAATTAATTTTAGTAAAAAAGTAAAATAAAATACTAAAAACTGATCAAACATATTCAGATTGTTTTTATACTTTATTAAAATGATTCATAATTCATTTTTTATATGTAGAAATTATCTTCACCTCAATCTGATACGTGATGTACCCAATAAGACTCACTGGGTTCATTATCAGTTTAAAATCGAAGTTTTAGTTCAAAAAGTGTCACTCATTGAAAATCGAGAAAACGCCCTTAGATTTTATTTATAATTTTGGAAAATGATCCATATTTAATTTTTTATGTGTTGGAATCATTATCACATCAAACAATACAATATGTGATCAATATGAGTCAACATGTGTGTTTCTAGTTTAAAATTACATTTTAGTAGAAAAGAAAAGTGAGGTACTCAAAATAGAGAAAACACATTTTGGACTGTTTTGATACTTTAATAAAACAATCCATATGTCATTTGAGATGTTTAGGAATCAGAAACACCTCAATATAACACACGGTGTGATTAGTATAACTCCAAGTGCATATTTTTATTTAAAATTGACATCATTTTTAGTAAAATGGACAACTGACCTACTCAAAAATGGGAAAATGCATTTGTTTTTTTTATATTGTTCGTCAAATATCCATAAGTCATTTTTGACATGTAATATATATATCACCTCAATTTGATATATGATGTTCATGGTGTGACTCAAAGTGTCTGTTATCAGTTTAAAATTAATGTTTTAGTTAAAAAGTGTCACTCACAAAAAATTGATCAAATGTGATTTTATTTTCTTAATAATTTAGGAAAAAAATTAATAATTTATTTTTGATATGTAGGAATAATTCTCCCATTAAATTTATATATTATGTGATTGGTATGAGTCAACACAGTTGTTTCCAGTTTAAAATGAAATTTTAGTAAAAAAGAAAAGTGACATATTCAAAACTAATAAAATGCATTTGGATTGTTTTTATAATTTAAAAAATGACCTATATGTCATTTGAGGAACTTAATAATCATCCTCAACTCAATTAGACACACGGTGTGATCGGTATGACTCCAAGTGCAACTTTTTATTTGAAATTGGCATCAATTTTAGTAAAATGGACAACTGAACTAATAAAAATCAACCAAATGAATTAATCTTATTTTGATACTTTATTTCAATAATAAATAATTCATTTTTCATCCTTAGGAATCATACACACCTTAATCTGATACATGATGTTCCTGGTATGTTTCAAAGTGTCTATTATCAGTTTAAAATCAATATTTTAGTTCAAAAAGTGTAGGAATCATTTGTGACATGTAGGAATCATTCTCACATGAAAACGATACCCAATGTGACAGGTATGAGTCAAAGTTAATGTTTCCAATTTAAAATGAAATTTTAGTAAAAAAGATAAGTGATGTACTCAAAACTAAGAACATGCATTCATTTTATTTTTATACATTATAAAAACAATCCATAAGTCATTTTAGATGTGTTAGAATCAGATTCACCTCAATCTGATGCACAATGTGACTGATATTACTCCAAGTGTATCTTCTTTTTAAAATTGACATCAATTTTAATAAAATGGACAACTAACCTACTCAAAACCAAGAAAACATATTCATATTGTTTTTATACTTTATGGAAACAATCAATAATCCTTTTTTTATGTGTTTTAATCATATTCACTTAAGTCTAATAAAAGATATTCCCTTTATGATTCAAAGTTTAGAATACCAATTTAAAATAGATATTTTAGCTCAAAAAAAATCAATCACTGAAAACTGATCAAAACACACATGGATTGTATTGATAATTTTGGAAAATGATTATTAAGTAATTTTTATGTGTAGGAATTGGTCTCACTTAAAATTGATTAATGATGTGACCTGTATGAGTCAAAGTGTGTGTTTCATGTTTAAAATAAAATTTTAGTAAAAAAGGAATGTTATGTACTCAAAAATGAGAAAACCCATTTAGATTGTTTTTATTAACAAGTAAAATAATCCATAAGTCATTTAAGGCATTTGAGAATTAGCTTCACCTCAATCTGTTGCACGGTGTGACTGGTATGACTCCAAGTGCATCTTTTTATTTAATATTGAAATCAATTTTAGTAAAATTAACACTCTGTTAGTTTCTTTCTTTATATTATTATTAAAATAATGATTTTTTTTCTTATACAGATATTTTATTTTGATCGATCAGGGGTGGTTTGTTTGGAAATAGCATGAATCAGGTTTAGGATCAAAATACAATGTAATGTTGATATTTTTTAATGTATTTAATAATTTGTACTTATATAATTTTATAAACCAATGTTTTAAATGTCTACAATATAGTGTTTCTATTGTATTTTTTTTTTTTAATTTCATTTCATTTAAATTCTATAATGGTACTTGATTTTTTGGATATCTTGTTTGTTATTGGTGTTAGGGTGAGCTATTACAGCACATTACACTAGTGCTGTAGTGTGTTGTTACAGCACACTATTGTATGGCCCTTTATTAGTGATTTTATAAGTATTGATAAAGGGGTAATTTATCAGAACTTTTTTATCACTAAAAGGACACATTTATCAGTTATTTTTTAGTACTAATAAAAGATAAGGTATTTTAATCTTTCTCAAGTATTCATCACTTCTCTATGATTGATAAAGGCCATTTTTAGCACTGTTAATGGTCTATTCTGTAGTAGTGCTATTGTTTCACCTTGGGGAGCCCCTATTCTTTTTCATTAACAAGAAATATGTATCCATGATTTTTTGTATTAATTATTGTGAAATTGATGCAATTATGATAAATAATAAGTATCCTCTACCTCGCATTGATGTCTTATTTGATTAATTTCACAGAGATAAATATTTTAAAAAAATTGACCTTCATTATGGGTATCATCAATTGTGAGAAAACAAATAAATTGTTCTGAATGCATCATATTTTTTGAGTTATAGATATTTTGAGTTTATAGTAATTCCATTTGGATTGATTAATGCATACTCTATTTTTCTAGGTCTAATGAAAAAAGTATTCAAGGAATATCTTGATATTTTTTTGTTATCTATTAACGATATCTAGGTGTACTATAAAATTTATGAGGACCATGAGAATCACTTATGGATCATTCTTGATAATCTTATAGGAAAAGAGTTATTTATATGGTAAATTTATCAAGTATGAATTATAGCTTTAAATTTTTCATTTTATTCTTCAAATTATCTCTAAGGATAGAATCTCAGTTGATCCAATGAAACAAATACAGATAAATAATGGTCTACACCAACAAACATAACTGAGGTATATATTTTCGTTGGTTTGGAAGGTTACTATTAGTGATTTGTTAAAAAAAATGATGATTGGCTAACCCATTAACCAAGATTACATTTAAAGGGTTTAATTAAATATGGAAAAAGTAATGTGAAGAATGTTTTAAAGAATTGAAAATTATATTGGTGAATGATCCTATTTTTAATCAACCCCTAGAAAAATTATGGATTTGCGATATATAGTGGAACCTCAAAGATAGTAATTGGTTGTGTCCTTATATGGAATGGTAAAGTTATTGTCTATGCTTCAAGTAAACCAATTATTCGATAAATTTTTCAACCCATGATCCCGAGTTAGCATCTATAATATTTTCTCTGAATATATGGATACATTATCTCTATATAAAAATAAATGAGATGTACACAGACAATAAGAGCCTAAAGTATATCTTTTCACTAAAAGAGATCAATATGAGGAAACTTTTATGGCTCAAGCTACTCAAGTATTATAATTTATCAATACACTATTACCTAGGGAAGTAAAATAAGTTAGTTGATTCATTCAGAAAGAAATACCATGGATTTCTATCCCAAATGAGGATTGATAGAGATTCTAAGTTCATGGATTTAGTGGATATGGATACAGTAATTATTAAATAAGGGGAGATATCACTACTTTTTCAAATAATTATTAAACCAAATTGATAGTAAAAGATAAAAAGTTATCACCTTGATGATAATAATTTTCAAAATAAAATTAAAGACATGAATGATGATAAATTGGTAGACTTTGTATATGAACATGGAATTCTAAAATTTGGAAAGAGGGTATGTATTCCATCTATAACCAATATAAAAAGGTAATTACTGGATGATTCCCATAGTTAAAATTTATCTATACACCCTAGTAGTACCAAGACATATAGGGATTTCAAGGAACATTTTTGGTGGGATAATATGAATTGGTACATTGTTAATTATGTGTCAATGTGTTTGGTTTTTAAATATGTGAAGTCTGGGAGATATAATCCAAGAGGATTTATTAAAAATCTACCTAGTCCTATATGTAAATGGGTTGAAATTTCTAAAATATAAAACCTATCCTTTAAAATTATTATTACATGATTTTAAGCATAATTATCCATCAAATACAAGCCAAGGATTGTAAAATCTAGAGTCTTTGTAAGATTAGGTAAATAAAACTGAAAACATGGAACTAGAATAAAACATATATTTATTAATCCTCTATAATTATATCCTTTATTTGATCTCCTAAATTTTTATAGGATAACCAGAGGATTATATAGACAAAATTGATGAACTAAAAAATCCCATTAAGGTATGAAACATAGGAATAAATCATAGCACATGGTTTATAAGGCATAAGAAATAGAATGGAATGTAACATAAATAAAAATATGGAAGTATAACATATAGAACATGGGATAATTTATTCATGGAAATATATGAATGTGTCAGAAATATAAAACAAGACATAAAAATGAGTCAAGGATAACTACCAATACTATATCACATGGTGAACAAAGTCCCGTAATGGATTAGGTTTACTCCCTAATACCATATATGACATATCACAAGACTAAAAATTATCCAATGCATTGTAGTTATATCTAGGAACACCCATTATAACATTTTTCATGCATATTTGTGACACATGAATAATCCAACATAAGGAATAAAAATAATGGTTTCCCATGGATACAAATGGGGATTGTAATCATGTTATAAGGAATAACTAAAGGGAATATCATAATGGTGTCCATGAAATAATGGATTTAAATCATAATTGGACATTCATGAGTAAAAATAGGCATATATCATGATAAATTATGTCCAATTTAAGTGAAAAAATAAAAATATAGTGTTTAAGAAACTTTACAAATAATCCACTTTAGTTCGGTTTAAGCGAAAATATTAAAGAGACTTTAAGGAGGACAAAGGCATAATTTTTTGTATAAAAACAGAAATGAACTAAGATAGTTTTTAATGACACAATTAGTTATTTTAAGAAAATTTTGGTGTCATATAATAGTTTATGGAGTGTACTTGAAAATTAGTAATAAATTGGAACGTTCCCTTTAATCGGACTTTCTTATTAGACGGAATTTATAAGGGAACCATTTTTAACATATATTTTCCCATAAAATAAGGATGAATGGGTATGGTTACAGAAGTTTAGAACATATAAAAATAATATGGAATAATAATATGAGAATAATTAATAATTATATTGGTTTAAAGAGAGAAAAATTATTGCCCAAAGGTAATTGGGAAGTTCATAGAGATATGTTACCTTATGTCTAAAATTGTTCTGCACTTGCACTTAATGTCCTAAATAATAAAATTAGATTCATTATTAATTTAATTTAGAACCTATTAAACATATATTTTATTTATTAAAATTTTATTAAGTTCATTTATGACCATATTGATGGGTTATAATTTTTAATTTTTTTGTTCTGGGTAAGTTCGTTTCATAATTTTATGATCGGTTCCCTTGAATTTAATTATGGGAGTTCTTGTCAAATGGGAAAAAAACTCTAGAAGTAGAATTATATGATATTTATTCACCTAAATAATTTTAAATGTTTTTATATATAATTTTTTATGGTATGATGATGATTCATATTATAAAATGTTAAAGATAAACATTCAGTTTATTTTGGCAGTTTTTCAACCATCACGAACTAGTTTTATTTTATTATTTAATATTATGCATATATATTAGTTTAATAAAATAAAAAAGGTTATAATATAAATTTTAAAGTATTTTTTAACCATTTTAATGTTTTTATTATCACCCATGAAGGCGGTAATGGAAAAAAACTCTTCAACCGCGAAGGCGGTGAAGTGACACATCACAGCTGATGTTTTCATTTTAAGAATAAAAGAAGAAGAGAGGAAAATTGCTGATGAATATTCCATTTAAATAATAAAATTATAGTATATACATTATACTGGAGTTATTATTATTTTTTTTTGATAGGGGAGATAAAAGTATGATAATAAATAAAAATTAATTAAAAGAGAAAGGAGGATTTTGCCTCTTGAATATCACCTCCTTGAGAACCTCCTTAAGGAACTTGTGTTATGTATTTTGGTAAGAAACAAAAATACCAGGATTTGGGGAAGAGGTTTGGGAGAGTAATTATTTATAATATAATTAATATCCAAATCTTATAAGGTCTGAGGAGAAGAGGTGGTGAGGTTTGGTATTTATAGTGGGAGGAGAGAGGTGTTTTTGACTATTTTATTCTTTGATTATTATTTTGGATCAATACTATCAATAGTGTGGATTCTTGTGAATAAGTATATTAAATAGTTCATTTGAATTTAAAATAATGGTTTATTACATCATTCATGACTCAATAATTCATGTATTTGGCTTAAAATGTTAAATACTTTAAATTCTCATAATTCACTATTCATCAAAAATTCAACTATTTTAGAAAAATCTCAAAAAAATCACCCCTAACATTTTTAAATATATAAATTTAAAAAATAGACTCCATTTTTTAAAAATAATTTTCTAAATATGGGTAATTTTATTTTAAATTAAAATAATTATTTAATTGAAAAATAATGATTCTAATATTATAACTGATTATATGACACTTGAAACATTAATTAAGGTTTCAAAAAAAATATTATAATAATAAGACAAAAAAATATTAATTTATGATTCTATTTATGAAAATAAATATTATTTAAAATAATTATGTAAATTATAAAATTGCAAATAAAAATTTACATTTCACAAAAATACTGACATTTAATTTGTCATTTTTTAAACATTTATTTACTAATTCCAAGACATAAATGTATAATCTATTAAATTATAAAATTCATAAATTTTATTTATACTTTCATAGGTGAGGTTACTATTCTCTTGGTCATATCACTATTCTTAATGGTCATATTACTATTCCAACAGTCATGTAACTATTCCATTAGTATAGGTTTCTTAATTTCTATAAATACCAATTATTTCATTATTAATTTAAGATAATAATTTTTTTATTTGGTACTCTATGTTATTTATGGGTTTTATACTATATAAAATAATTATACGAAGGTAAATTCCATTGATAAAATGTTAGATCATGACATTCTTCCCCCCTTGTGAAATTTTCCCTCAAAAATTTTTTTCATACTAAGGTGAAAATAGGTGAGGTTACTTATCCTTCATTGCTTCCTCTAGTTCCCATTTTTCCTATTCATATTTATAGTTCCTCCATAGTACTTTGACCAGGTGATTTTTCTTGTTGTATAGAACTTTATCTCTATAATCCAAGATATTCATCAGTTTCTCCTCATAATAGAGGTCATTTTCCATATGTACCACCACTTAATTCAGTACATGTGAGGGATATGGTATGTAATTCCTCAAGAGGGATATGTGGAATACATCATTCACTTGAGATGTGGTTTTTGGATGTTCTAATTGATCGGACAAAACTCGGGAATGATCAAGAATCTTGAAGGGTTCGATGTACCTAGGACCCATATTTCATTTTTTCTTAAATCTCATGACTCTCTTCCATAGAGATATTTGAAGGAAGAATTTTTCTCCAACATCAAACTTTAAGACCTTTTAACAGACATCAACATAGCTCTTTTATCGACTTTAATAATCTTTGATATTTTTTTGGAAGGATTGAAACTTATTTGTCATCTCTTGCGCAAGATCAAGTCTAAGTAGTTTTCATTCTCCAAATTCATCCCAACAAATTAGAGTTATACATAAATTCCCATATAGATCTTCATATGGATCCATCTGAATACTCAAGTGGAAGCTATTGTTGTATGAGAACTCAAAAAATGGGATATGATGATCTCATCCTCCTTTGAATTCTTTTGAGCAAGCTCTCAACATGTACTTGATCATCTTAATAGTTCTTTAAGATAGTCCATTGGCTTTGGGGTGATATATCATGATGAAATTGAATTCAGTACTCAGATCATGTTAAAGACTTATCCAGAATTTAGATGTTATCTTTGTATCATGATTAGATATGATCAAAATAGAACCCCATGCTTCCTCACCACCTTCTTCACATATACCGTGGAATGTTTTTTAAATGTTATATCTTCCCAAATAGGAATAATCTGGGCAGTCTAGGTGAGTCAATCCACCAAAACCCCTATTTCATTATTTACTTTGGATGTTTTCAGTAGACTAGTGAAAAAGCACATAATGGAATTCTCCCATTTCCATGTGGTTATAGGTAATGTTTGTATCATACCTTTGGAATTTTTTCACTCTTCTTTAACTTTTTGACTTACCAAACACGTCAATATATAATCCAGAATATCCTTCTTCATATTGTCCCACCAAAAGTGATCTCTATGATCATGGTACATCTTGGTACTTCAAGGATGAATGGAGAAATATGAGCTATGTTCATTATCAAATAGCTTATTATTTATCTCAGGTGATGAAGGAATATAAATCCTTGTTCCAATATGAACCACACTATCATAATTTATATGGACCTCTTATAGATTCCCTTCCTTCACCGCTTTTACCATCTTTCATAGCTTTAGATCATACCTTTGTGTTTTCTTAATCTTCTCTTGGATGGATGGTAGGGAAATCATTTGGGAATGATATGATGTATTCCATGCTATTAGAATTTATAAATCCATACATTACATATCTATTAATATGGATTCTTTATAAATATGCATCATGGATAAGGTAGTAGGTTCTTTTTTGCTAAGAGTGGCAGCTCCCCTGTTTAGATTTCCTATATGGTAGTGAATAGAGCAATAATAGTCCTTAATTATCTCTAACCATATTATTTTATTCATGTTGAGTTCCTTTAGTGTGAAAATATAATTTATACTCTTGTTATTAGTATATATGTCAGACTTCTCACCATAGAGGTACTACTTCTAGATTTCCAAGGAAATAATTGCATTCTCTAGCTCCAAATCATGTTTCGGGTAGTTTTACTCAAGTATGTTCAACTATCATGTGGTGTAGTCTATCAATTTATCATTCTTCATGAGTACACAACCCAATAATTTCTTTGAAGCATCACTATATATCACAAAACCTTATCCACTTATTAGTAGTGTGAGTACAGGTTTCGTTATTAGCCTCTCCTTGAGATCCTTGAATCATTCCTCACATTATTCTATCCTAACATACATTACCCCCTTTCCATGTTAACTTTGTTATTGGGTTATAAAATCATGATAAATTCCTCACAAAACATCGGTAGTACCCATCTAATACAAGAAAACTATGGATATCCTTTACAAATGTTGTTCTGGGCCACTCTTTTATTTTCTTTGTCTTAGAAGGGTCCATAGATATTACTTTACAGGTGATAAAATGCCCCAATAATGACACTTACTCCATACAGAACTCACATATAATATACTTTATATAAATTCTCTCCCTTTTAAAACTCTTTAGAATAGTATTCAAATGCTCCTCATGTTCCTCCTTTTTCTTAGAGTATACCAAAATTTCATCAAAAAAACTACCAAAAATTCATCAAGTTAATATCTAAATAATATATTCATTTTATCCATGAATATTTCTGGATTTTTAGTGAGTCTGAAGGGAATTACTATGAACTCATACTTCCCATACCTTGTTCAAAATGTAGCCTTGGGAATATCTTCATTCCTTACCTTTAATTGGTGATATCCTGATCGTAGGCCCGCCTTAGAGAAATAATTGGACCCTCATAGTTGATCGAATAAGTTTTCTATATGTGGAAAGGGATAATTGTTCTTTATTAACATTTTGTTGAGCTCACAATAATTAATAAATAGGTTTATTGATCCATCCTTATTTTTGACAAATAGAATTGGCACACCCCATGGTGAAAAACTCAGGAGTATGAAACCCTTATCCAAATTCTCTTATAACTAATTATTTAGTTCTTCCAAATCAATGGAGATAATTTTTTTAAGGATTATTCAATATATGCATAGATTTAGGAATAATTTCAATTGGAAACTCAACCTCTCAACCAGGAGGAAGACCAGGAAATTCTTCGAGCAACACATCAGTGTAGTCCCTCACAATGGGAATTTCTTTGATCACGATTCTCTCATTTGTCTCAATCATTAGATCTAGATATTCTTTCTAATAGGGCAATAATATCCACACTTGAGGCTGTGATTCTGAATGATATTCATCCCCATCCTTACAGTTATAAAAAATTGGAGGATGCCTTAGAATGTGAAGAGTAGTCTCCCTTTATCAAAAACTGATTTTGGATTTGTATAAATATAGTTAATCCATGCATAATATTGCATCAAATTCCACCAAAGGAAGTAAGAAAATATTTGTTGGTAGGTTTAGTCCACAAACACTAACTGAGGAGTTATATACTTTGGATGAAATAATTTCTCCATTTTCTGTTCTAACAGATGACTCAACCTCCATATTTTAAGGTGGTGTTTAAAGAGTTCTACTAAAATTTCAATATATGAAATAATGTGTAAAACCAGAACAGATAGTATGTTCACTATTCTGGAATTAATAACCAGCGTACCTTTCACTATATCATTTTCAGGAACAACCTTAGTAGTAGTGAAATAATATTCCCTTTCTTGTTGTTTTGGAGGTTTTTTTGTTGATTTATTCCAAACAAACCTTGTCCTAGGGAATTGGATAACATAACTCCCATGTTCCATATAGTTGAAACACTAAAATATATGATGATTGTTGATCTAAAACTTTCTTTATTATTTCACATTTATGGGGTTTTCATATCACTTCGTCAACAATTATCTTTATTCCCCTCTCTTCCATATTTGAAGCATCTCCTAGCACCCTTTAGATAGTTTCTGGGATGCTTTTTCCCACACTTTTGACACAAGGTATGTTGGGTTTTCTTTCCATCTTGGAATTTATTTATTGATCCTCCCATATTAAACTCCATTTTCCTCTTTTTATCTCTAATACCATGAGATTATTAAGATTATATAATCTCCATCTTAACATTTGTGGAATAATGTATAATATCCTCATAGTTGTCAAAGTCTCATATCGCTAATGATTTTCTTAGACTCATCTTTAGTCCATTAAAGAATAAATACACCTTTATTTCTATGTTCATGAAAAATCTATAGGTGTATCGTTTAATCATTGTAAATATTTTCTCATCCACATCGATAGGTTCAACTTCCTTTTGCTTCAATTTGAGGAACTCCCTTTTCATATTAAGATAGAGAGTTCAGGGAAAATATTTATTGAAAAGTATTTTCTTGTATTCTTCCCAATCCATGGATTCAATTTCCACTTTGGACTTTGTGTTTTTGATCAGTGTACACCACTGATCATATTCCTCATCCAAATAATAGACTTCCAGCATGACCATCCCTTCTTTTGAGCAATGTTGGATAGAGAATATTTTTTCAATGGAGTTAATCCATTGTTCTATAATGATGTAATCAAAATATCCACTAAATAAAGGAGGACTTTTTCACATAAATCATTCAACCACATCTTTCTATATATCAGTATAAGGAGTGATTTCCACATGATTTAATTTTTTTTATAATTTGATCCATTTTTCTAGTTCTTTAATGAAGTTTTCAGCTCCTGTTCCCATTAGATTTGGCATTTCATTAGGGAAATCATCACATTTCCCATGACATTTATTATTATCATGGGTTCTGCTATTTCCATCCACTATCTAATAAAAAAGGTACAATTAGGGGTATTGGATACTTATATAATAATCATATAAAATTTTTAACTATGAACATAGAAGGGTAAACTTATAAATGAAAAGTATATCCTAACATGTGATTCTCTAAGTTTCAATCTAGGTTATCCATGGAAATAGAATTATCCATAGGGATATTACTAAAGTGTTGTATTCATAATCTCCAAAAATTACTAGACTGTGATATGATACCAAAAATAGTGACTCTATCCTTTTACACATATTATTACATGACTTTATGTATAACCATCCATAAAATACAAGCCAGGGAACTTAAAATCTAGTGTCTTTGGAATATTTTGTACATAAAACTGAAAAAATTGAACTAGAATAAAATATCCTTACATTAATCATCCATAATGATTTTTTAAATTCTTTTGAGCTCCTATATCTACATAGTAAAACCTGGGGAATACATATGAAAAAATGATGAGCTAAAAAATCCCACTAAGGGAATAAACAAATTAATAAAGCATAGCACATGGGTTATAAGGCATATCATGATGACATAAAAAGTCATGGAACCTGAATAAACATATATAAGTATAACATATAAAATATGTGATCATGTATTCATGTAAACATAGGAATGTGGAAGCAATATTAAACATGACATAAACATGAGTCAAGGATAACTTCCAAGACTATATCACATGGTGGACAAAGTCCCACAATGGATTAGGTTTAAAACCTAATCTCATACATGATGTCTCATGAGACTAAACATTACCCAATGAATTAGAGTTTTATCTATGAAAACCCATCATAACATGTTCTTGAATATTTTTTCCATATGAAGAATCGAACATAAGGAATAAATATTATTGTTACCCATGGAAATAAATGGGTATCGTAATCATGTCATAAGGCATAACCAAAGGGAATATCATAATGGTGTCCATGAAATAAAGGATTTAAATCATAATTATACATTTATGTTTGATAATAGTAATATATCATAATAAATTATATACAATTTAATTTAAATCATGTAAATATATTATTTAATAAACTTTAGAAATGTGCCACTTTATTGTAGTTTAAGGGAAAATATTAAACAGTCTTTAAAGAGGACAAAGGAATAATTTTTTTTATAAAACAAAAAATGATCTAAGATAGTTTTTTATGATAAAATTATTTATTTTAGGAAAATATTGTTGGATTAAAATAGTTTATGGAGTGTACTTGAAAATGGGTAAGAAATTGGGAAGTTCCCATTAATTGGGCTTTCTTATTGGAAGGAATTGAGAAGGGAACCTTTTTTAACATTTATTTCCCCAGAAAATAAAGATAAATTGATATAGATACATATTTTTGGAAACTATACATAGAATATTGAATTTTTATATAATAATAATTAATAATTATATTGGTTTAAAGAGAGATAAAGTTTAATCCAAAGGTAATTTGGAGGTTCTTAGGGATCACTTACCTTATGTCTAAAAGTGTCCTGCACAGACACTTAATTTCCTAGATAATAAAATTAGATTCATTAATAATTTAATTCATAACCTATTAAATATATTTATTTATTACAATTTTATTAGTTTCATTTATGACCATTTCGATGGGTTTTAATGTTTAATTGTGTTGTTCCGGGTGCATTTGTTTCATGATTTTATGATCGGTTCCCTTTAGTTTAACTATGGGAGTTCTTATCAAATGGAAGAAAACATCATAATTGTAATTATATAATATTTATTCACCTAAATAATTTTAAATTTTCTAATATATCATTTTTTATTGTTATTGGGATGGTTCATTTTACAAAATGTTAAAGATAAACGCTTAGTTTATGTTGTCGGTTTTTCAAGCATCGGGAACTAGTTTTGTTATATTATTTAATATTATGTATATATATTAGTATATAACATAAAATAAGTTATAATAGAAATTTTAATATCTATTTTATCCATTATAATGGTTTTATGACCAGCTATTAATGTGGTAATGGAAAACAAAAACTTTTCGTCTACGAAGGCGGTGAATCGACACATCACAGACGATGTTTTCATTTTTAGAATAAAATGAGAAGAGAAGATACATGATGATAGATATTACATTAATATAATAAAATTATATTATATATATTATAATAGATTTATTATTATTTTTTGTATAGGGGTGATGTGAGGATATGAAATAAAAAGAAATTAAAAAAGAAAGAAGGAGGATTTTACCTCTTGAATGTCGTCTCTTTGAGAACCTCTTAAAGGCACTTGGGTTTGGTAATTTGGTGATACATGAAATACCATGACATAAGTAATAGGTTTAGGAGATTAATTTGTAATAATATATAAAATATCCAAATATTATAAGGTGTGAGGATATGAGGTGGTGAAGGGTGGTATTTATAGTGGGAGGGGAGGGGTGTTTTTGATTAATTTATTCATTTGTTTATTATTTTGGATCAAGAATATAAATAGTGCTGATTATTTTTACTAATTATTGTAAATAATTCATGTTATTTCTAATTAATAGTTTTTTACATCATTAATTACTCACAAATTCATGTATTTGGCTTAAAATGTTAAATACTGTAAATTATTGTATTTCACTATTCACCAAAAATTATAACTATTTTAGAAAAATCCCAAAAAATAAACCCAAAAATTTTTCAATCTGTAGATTTAAAAAATGGACTCCATTTTATGAAAATAATTTTCTAAATATGATAAATTTAATTTTTATTTAAAATCATCATTTATTCAAAAAATACTGATTTTATTATTATAACTGATTTTATGACACTTGAAAAACTAATTAAGGTCTCATAAAATTATATTATAATCATAAGATAAAAAAATATATTAATTTTTGAATTTTTTTATGGAAATAAATTTTCTTTTAAATCATTATATTAATTATATAATAGTAAATAAACATTTACGTTTCACAAAAATACCAACACATAATTTATCATTTTTAAATAATTTATTTACTTATTCCATGATATAAATATATCATATTTTCCTTTATAAGATGCATAAATTTTATTTATAATTTCATAGGTGAGGATAATATTCTATTGGTTGGGTTACTATTCTTAATGGTCATATTACTATTCCAACAGTTAGGTTATTATTCCATCAGTATAGGTTCATTAATTTCCATAAATACCACTTCCTTAAAACTTCATCTATGAGAATAATTTTTTTATTGGGTTTTCTATTTTATTTAATTGTTTTATACTATATAACATAATTATAAGAATGGAAATTACATTTATAAAATTTTTGGTTGTTTCATTCTTCCCCCCTTATTAGATTTCTCCCTCAAAATTTAATTTCACAAGCTAAGGTCAAAACAGGTGAGTGTACTTATCCTTCATCACTTCCTATAGCTCCCATGTTGCCTCATCATATTTATAGTTCCTCCAGAGTACTTTGGCCACATAAGTTATCTATTTGTGTAGAACTTTATCTCTGTGATCCAAGATCTTCATCGGCTGACCCTCATAAGAGATATCATTTTCTAGCTATACTACCTTTTAATTAAGTACATGTGAGGGATCTTATATGTACTTCCTCAAGAGGTATATGTGTAATACATCATAAAATTGAGACATGTTTGGTGGAATTTATAGTCGATAGGTCATAGCTCCAACATGATCAAGAATATCAAAGGGGTCTATGTACTTGAGACTCATCTTTCTTTTCATCCCAAACCACATGACTCTCTTCCATGGATATATTTGAAAGAATAATTTTTATCCAGTATTGAACTCCAAGTCCCTTCAACGATTGTCAGCAAACCACTTTTTTCTAACTCTAAAAAGTTTTGGTATGTTGTTGGAGGGCTTGAACCTTATCTATCATCTCTTTCACACGATCAAGTCCCAATATATTCTGTTCACTAACTTTATCCCAAAAGATGGAGTTCTACATCGCTTACCATACAGATCTTCATATAGAGACATCTGAATACTCGATTAGAAGCTGTTTTTGTCTGAGAACTCAACCAATGGGAGTTGTTGATCCTATCTTCTTTTTAATTACATTTATCAAGATCTAAGAATGTCCTCAAGCATCTGAATAGTTATTTAATATTGTAATTCAATTTGGGGGTGATAGTTCATGCTAAAATTCAATTCAGTACTCAAATCATGTTGAAGACTTCTTCAAAAATTAGATTTGAACCTTGGATCGCGATCAGAGATGATTGCAATTGGAACCCCATAAAGCCTCAACAATTCCTTCACATATATCTTGTAAATTTTTTCATGTGAGATATCTTCTTGAATAGTGATAAAGTGGGTAGTCATGATGAGTCGATCCATTACAACCCATAACACATTATTTCCGTTGTATGTTTTTGAGAGACTAGTGAAAAAGTCCATATTGAAATTATTCCATTTCCATGTGGGTATAGAAAATGGTTTCATCATCCCCTTAGACTTCTGAAGCTTTGCTTTAACTTGCTAACATACTAAACACCTTGAGATAAACTCTGCAATCTATTTCCTCATATTGTCCCACAAGAAGTTCTCTCTAAGATCACAGTACATCTTGGTACTTCCAAGATGGATAAATAAATATGTACAATGTGCATTATCCAATAGCTCAATACTTGTATCAAGTAATAAAGGAATAAAAAACCTTATTATAAAACAAATAACACCATCATCATTTATATGAAACTCTTGTATCTTCCCATCCTTTACTGCTTTTACCTTCTTTGGAAGCTCTAGATCATCCATTTTTGTGTCCTTGATCTTCTCTTAGATGGATGGTTGGGAAATCATTTGTGAAAGATTTGATACATTCCCTACCATTATTATTTCCAAATCCATCCTTTTCATACCCATGAACATGGGGTATTTCTCAATATGCATCATGGATAAGGTAGCAGATTCTTTTCTGCTGAGAGTATCAGCTACCTTGTTTTCCTTTCTCAGATGGTTGTGAATAGAGAAATATTATTCCTTGATTATATCTAACCATATTAATTTAATATTTTAAGTTCCTTATATGTGAAAAGATACTTTATAATATTTTACTCAATATATATTTCACACTTTTCTCCATATTTTTAACACCCAGAGATTTTGAGAATTTTATTTTAAAATTAATTTATCTTTTCAATATTTTTCAATTCATGTGACACTAGAAATAGTTCTTTATATATATATAAGTATAAAACACTAATTAAAACATTAGTTTCACATTAAATACTAACTTTTATTTCTCTATACTCAATACCAACTTTTATTTTTTATAATTGTTCTATATAAATTAAACATATTGATATTTTTGGTAAATTCCTTTTATGTTAAACATACAATTTCCTTGAATGGACAAATTTATTATAATAAATTTAATTTTAGATACATTTATAAATTCAATTGGATAAAAAACATAAATTTTTTAATCCATAACATAAAAATTAGCCTCTCCTGAATTTTTGGGATTTTTCTAAGAAACTTCATTTCTTGATGAATAGTGAAAATACTGTTTTTTAGATAAAAACTACCTTTTTTAAAATTAATTATTAATAATAAATGATATTATAAACATGTTTCAATATAACATTAGATAAATATTACATCTATTAATACAATTTAATTTATTATAATCAATTTCACTTTGAAACTCAAATAAAATCCTAACAATCTTTTGAACTTTTTCCTACTTTAAAACTCTGTATTTCATCCCACCTACGGGATTAGTACTCATATTAATTTTGTCACTTATGTGATTTTAATTTCAAAAATATAACATAAACCATTTTAATATGTCTAATATTTATATTCTAAAAATACTACATTAATTTTTGACCAAATGATTAGTAAAAGTGATTAAAATTAATCGCAACAGTTAAGGCCAAATTAAGGTTAATTAGGGACTAAACCTTAAAATTAACAGCCCAAATAACCTATAAACTTGTCCATCATTCATTTTATATTCATATTTCATCCATAAACCTTAAATTATTTAGTTTTTTTATTTTTTATGACTTTTTTGGGTAAGAACATGTGCACACCTAATTTTTTTCTAAAAATTTCATGTGAGTCATTTTCCTTCCCTATAAAAGAACACCACTTATACCCATTACTCACACCTCTCAGAAATTTTAAGATCATCCAAGATATTCTACAATAGACTCCCAAAACTCCTCCCTTTTACCTTTAATACCATTTTTTTTATAAATCTTCTCAAGGAATCCTTTTGGCATAAACCAAAAGAAGCTACCCGATTAAGAGGTAACGTCTTCTCTCAAACTCCTTTACTTTATTTTCTTTGTCCACCCCATACAATATATTTATTCCATTATCATGTGAAAACACCATTATCCTCCATATACTATGATGTTTTTATGAAAATATTTTTACTGAAACTTACACACACCTCCATCCAATGGAAGTTGAACGTATTGTTTCTATGTACGGAGAACTATTGGTTCATGAAATGAGGATTATTCATTTCTTATTTACCAAAAATCATGGTGGTCATTAATATAGACACTATTACAACAATCAACTTTTTACCTTCCATTTTTTGTTAATACAATAATCTCATTTAAGGAAGTTTGGACAACCCCCCCCCCCCCCTCAAAGCGATGTGATTCGTTCAAACACCACATAGAATGTATTAAGGATGGGTTTAATGAAATTATATGATATATATGATACAGTAATTCTAATTTTATAAATATATATATATATATAAATACATATATAAATATATTTCATTTATATAATTTAATTCAATACGGTAATAAAAACATAAAATAACGTTCATCCATACGTACGGCTTACCGTCTCCATGAACGGTGTATTCCATTACATACATTATTATGGTATATAATATTATATTATAAATATAATGGATATAAATGATATTTATTTCATTTTATCCATTATGTAATCATGATATAATTATAATTATCAATGATATAACAAATTAAGACACGTGTGAAGAACAAAGTGAACATTACCCAAAGCGAAACCTTAAAATAGGATTGTTAAAAAGTGGGTAATATAAGGTCATAATAAAATTATATATGGTAATATATATAATAATATTATTCTGTAAAATATGTATAGTAAAATTATATTTATTATATATTAATATTTTATGAGTATGAAGAAATTCAAGACACAAGGTAAGGGGATTTTATCTCACTTTTAATTTCTTTGACATACAAGATATGTTCGCCACTCTATCCTTTTGTGTGGTGTATGTACATCCTGTGATTTTATTCTATGTATTTTTAATTAAATTTATGGGTATTAACATTCCTATTTTATGATCTTTCTTTCATGGAGTTTAAGTCTCAAAAGTTATCAAATCAGTAAAAATGTTTTGTTTCAATTTTCCTTCTTTGAGACTCATGTTTTGTTATGTACCTAAACTCTTTTTTGAGGTGCATATACTTACATTTTACATGCCATATAATGAATCTAAATATTTTAATGATATTATATTATTGATGTAATTTAATTTCCTTACATGGATAGAATTATCCCAATATACCAAGTTATAAGAGTTTATTGAGACAATCTCACTACTTTTCGAGATTGTTTGCGTTTATGATTACTTTGATGAAATCTAATGATCCATATCTCAATAATATTCAATGGTTTCCTTTTACAATTTTATTTCATGATATACTCATGTATTGGTACCATTTTCTACTCTTTGGTACATAATATTGTTAACAAAGTGTTTTCAAGAAAGCCTGACTTTACCCTCTCTTTGGTCGGAAATCTATGTTATAAAAAAAAGGAGTTCCAAGAATATTGTATCATTCCCCTATAATATCTAAAAGACATTTTTACCCTTTTGTATTTTACCAATCTATTCAAGGGAATATTCTTTTTTCGTTCCTAACAATTCACTTTTCTATCCTTTTTTACCATACAAAAGAAATGTTATTTTGACCTCATACGACATATAGGGATTTACCTGACATCATTTCTTTGAAGCTCCCTTTACATTGTTAAAAATGTTTATATTTAAAATAATGTTTTTAAAAGTAATTTTTAATAAAAATTGTTCTCAAAATGGTTTCAAACTTATTTTATATTTTTTCAAGGAAAATTGTTTTCAAAATTTTTTCAAGTCTTATATACAAGTTTTCAATGTTATTTCAAAGAAATGGTTTTCAAAATCTATTCAAGATTATTTTATATGTTTTAAAGAAAAATTATTTTCAAAACGTTTTAAATATTTCTTTATAATTTTTCAAATTATTTTCAAAGAAATGTTTTTCAAAACATTTTAAAGATTCATTTAAAAAATTTCAAGTGATTTCAAAGAAAAATGTTATTAAAATGTTTTGAATATTATTTTAAAAGTTTTCAAGGAAATATTTTTTCAAAATGTTTTCATGTATTCTTTATAAGTATTTAAGTTATTTTATAATAAAATTATTTTCAAATGATTTTATGTATTAAAAATACTTTTTTCAAATAATAAAGGATATTTTCCTTAAGATATGTTTTTAGAGGATATTTCAAAATTAGTTTCCATCTAAGATTACATCTATTTATGTTACGCATTCCTTTCTATTAAATGATATAAAGGTTCCATTCTATTATTCCTATGAATGCGTTATTATTAATTACATGGTATTTATGAAACCTATTTCTTATTAATGGGTAATATGTTTTTGAAACCCTTTTCTCTTTCATGGGTTATATGCTTTTGAAATCTGCTTCTTTTCACGAGTTATGTTTATGATGAAATTATTTTGAAACCTCTTTATTTCCATAGGTTATGATATTTTTACATATTTATGATACACATTTCATTTTATAGGTTATGATATGTTTATTTATAATCCTGTAAAGAATGTATGTATAATTTAATTATGTGATGGGTGGGACCTATATCCCCCTCAAATGAATTGGGTAAAGATTTATATCTCATGAGATGGACAGGGATAGAACGTGGATTTACTAAGTTCAGTAATATAGGTCTAGAATAAGGGTTTACTAGATTTATTAATATAGGGTTTGAAGGAGGGTTTACTTAGTTCAGTAATATAGGAATGGAATTATTATTTACTTGGTCCAATAATACAGGGTTGGAACAAGGGTTTACTCAGTTTGATAAAAAAATGAGAGTGGAATGAGGGATTACTCGATTCAGTAATATAAGGATGGAATGAGGGTTTACTTGGTTTAGTAATATAGGACCAAAATGAGGTTTTACTCATTTTAGTAATACAATGTTGGAATGAGGGTTTACTCAATTCAGTAATATAGGGATGAAATGAGGGTTTACTCAGTTCAATAATATAAGGCTTGAATGAGGGTTCACTCGGTTCAGTAATATATGGTTGGAACAAGGGTTCAACTAGTTCAGTAAAGGACTTTGTCTACTAAGATGGTCTGGAATTGATGCCTTTTCTAATATGAAAATCATATTATATGCTTATTTTTTAACTTAATTTCATGTCTTATTCCTATGTTATGCTTTCATGGAATATTCTATTTATTTCATTACGATTCATGTCTTATGAACAAACAATATTTAGGCCATGATCTCTGTTATGATCTTCGATATCTATGGTATGATCTTATATCTTCATGATCATGTTATCATACCCTTATGCTCAGGATTATTCTTACATTTCTCCCTTTTTTACCCTTATTGAGATTTTTATCTCACCCCTTTTTATGTTTCCTTTTCCAGGTTGTGAAGATATTTATTATGTTTGATGTGCCTAAGAAGTGTACTAGTCAACAATAACCTAGTATGAGATAATTTCACTCATTTAAGTACCATTTTTTATGTATTCAATGTTTCCAAAGGCACTATACTAGTATGTTCTTCTTGTGTCTATTTGTATACTTTTATGTATTCTGAAAAAGTTATGTAATGTAAATGTTTATAAAGAGCGGGTTGCTATAGTTGGAATAAGAGGAAAGTTTTAGTTAACCTTTGGAAACTAGGATGAGAAAAAATTGGTGAGAACCCTAATGAAATGTCTAAGGATAATTATAGGGACGAGTAAAATTATATAAACTTGTCTTAGAATTTTGGTGAAGGATGGATTTAGTGGATTCCAAGAAATAAATCCATTACTAGATACTACAAGTGGATGTGGCTCTAACGCAGATGTACCTAAGGGTAAAAACTCTGAAAATATGTTCCAGGCTTGAATCAAGGTAATCTTATACATGAAAATGAGCCTTGTTGCAAATCTAGTTTGACAATCACAGGGGATATTATTTGGGAATTAAAAAACTCTTCACGAACCATTATGAGGGATTTAAATATAATTTTTCTATGAATGACTTGGGATGAACCTGGGGTGTCATAGATTAAGGAAGGTGTTGTGATTTAAATATTCTATAAGTTATTATTTTCATGACTACATGGTTTTCTGGTATGATAAGTAATTCTCACACTATGCTTCTATTTTTAGTCAATGGTGGTAACCAAAAAGAGATGGATTAATATGGAATGTGATGGAAGTTTTTTTGATGAGCAGTCATGTGGGATGATCACTGGAGTGAAAGATTTTATGATCATGACTAATCATTTTTCATGGAACATCATTAATATTCTTTACCTTAACCAACTATCAGACTCACGAAGGAAGATAAATAAGTAGTTCGTTGAGAGTTTGAGTAATAGAGACCATGGAGGAAAAAAGATTCAATATCCTTTCTGTCAATAATGTGGAAATAATCACCTAAGTGAATGTCTTAGAGGAACAATAAGGTGTTTTGACTGTGGAAAATAATGACACATAGAAAGTGAATGCAAGGTAAAAATGAATATTTTTGTTAACAAAATGGATAGGAATGTTTTCCTCCCTAATTCATCATCAAAGGTTGAGTGTTTTAAGTGTGGATAAAATGGTCATTTTGCAACCCAATGTCCCAAGAGGAAAGTTCCTAAAGAGAATCAGCAAGGTGGTGTGAGTAATGGTTACATTGTTGATGATGGTGATAATTTATATGAAATGTGAATGGAAATAGGTATTATTGATAATAGATTAAGGATTAAGTAATAAAAGTATTTATGTATTTAGATCCAAAAATTATGAATGATAAAATATACAAGGATTTTTTCTACTTATTTTGTTTTCTCAGTATTTAAAATTTTATGTCAAAGGTTTTCTATAGACTGGTGGAGTGATTTAATGATAAGGTGATATTTTTTATAAGGTAAGGTAATCCTTAATATGTTCTTTATGATAAGATAATGTTGTATGGATAAAGATACATGGGATATGAATAATTAAATTAGACAGTATTGATTACCTTGGAACTATGTAAGGACTTGTTTATAGGTTTTTTATGCCACCACTAATGAAGGTTACACCATTTTTTTATTTAAGGAGTAAATACAATATACTTTGGAATGAGTAAGCGTGTATGTTTTCCAAAAGTATTTATGGTAATTCAGGTAGTTACCGTGTTTCTGGAGAATATATGATGAGGGTATTCACATGTTTGGAATGTGAAAACCAGTAGATAATTTTTATTTTACAGGGGAATCAATGTTAAGATAATTTTGTGACTCTTCTTATAAAGTTTTGTATTTTAACTTTTGAGAAGGGTTAAAATGTTAACCATTCAGGAAACGTTTAAGTTAAGCTTTATAGGATGTATTTGTGCACTGATTTTGTGTTGAAAATCTTGGTTAAAAGGATAATAAGAGATTAACCTTATTTTAAAGATTTCTATCTTTTATATTTTTGAGAAAATGACATCCTGTATGTCATGTGACAACTAAACAAGTCCAGTAAGGCCGCCGGTATTGATCCCATGACCAAAAGACGATAAGGTTTTCACACCTACCACTAGCCTACGTGATGTCCTGGTTAATGTATATTTATTTTTGATGAATAAATATTTATGATGAACCAGTAGTTCTACTTCTTATTTTTATTGAATTATGATTTTTTTAAGAGACTAATAGTTATATTTTTTATTGTTTTATGGGCCTTAAGATCTATTAAAATCATATGTTATAGCTTTATTCATCAAAATTAATTTCTAGACATTCATTCTAGGAGGTAATGGATGTAATAGAAATTTTTCAAAGAAAAACCCAAGAATGAAATTTTGTTTATATAAATTTATCAATAATTACTCAACTTTTTAAAAGTGGTAAAAAAATTGTCTTAATACCTTAAATTATATTGAACCAATGGCTTCTAGAATCATCATAGATTTATGAATTTGAGGCCCTAAAATTTCCTTTAATAATTCACTTTTTTTTATTTATGGCCTCAATCACTCCATATAAATATTTAAAATTTTCCTCTATATCCAATCTTTACTCCTAACCTATATTATCCTATATGGAAACCCAATTATATGTTACTTTGGGTGACCGTTATAGTTCCAAATTTACATTTTTAAGGGAAATTTTAGTATCCATTTTTATGATGTGGGTGTATTTGAATGAAACATTCAAGTATTAAACCTTTGATAAACCAGAAGAATTTCAAGGGTGATATTCATTTTAAAGGGGGTAGAATATAGAACCCTAATATTTTGAGAATTTTTTTTAAAAAAAAATTTTCAATATTTTTCATTTCACATGACACTGGAAATACACACACATATATATATATATATAGCACTAATTAAAACATTAATTTCACACGAAATTCTAACATGTATTTTACTACATGGAATACCAACTTGGTTGGAACTACAAGAAACACTGACTTGGTGTATGATTCATACAACACTAAGTTTCTATGAAATGTATTTATATATATATATATAATTAAATGAGATAATTATAAAAAAACCATTAAACATAGTTATAGGAATAGTAATAAATACATTTAAAATACTTCTTATAATTTTTTTAAATAAATAAAACATATTTATAATGAAAGATAATATATTTGGTAAAATCCTTTAACATTAAAAATATTGTTTTCTTGAATGGAACAATTTTTAATAATAAAATTAATTTTAGACACATTTAGAAATTTAATTGGATAAAAAAATTAATTTTTGAATTCATAACATCAAAATTATCCTAGGATGAATTTTTGATATTTTTCTGAGAAACCTCAATTTTTGATGAATAGTGCAAAATACTGTTTTTAATTAAAAACTACATTTTTTCTAAAACATTATTAATAATAAATGCTATTATAAATATTTTTTTAAGATAAAATTAGAAATATATTCTATTTATTAATAAAATTTAGTTCATTATAATAAATTTCACTTTGAAACTGAATATAAAATCTTAACAAACTTTTGAACTTTTTCCTACACTAAAACCTCTTTATTTCGTCTCGTCTACAGGATTAGCACTAATCTTAATTTTTAAGATTATGTGATTTGAATTTAAAAATCCAAAATAAACCATTATACTTAGTATAATATTTACATTATAATAATAACATGTTAAATTTTTACCAAATGATATGTAAAAGTGATTAAAATTAATCACAGTGGTTTTGGGCAAATTAAGCTTAATTAGGGAATAAACCTTAAAATTAAGGGTCCAAATGACCTATAAACTTGTAAAACACCCAATTTATGTCCATATTTCATCCAAAAACCTTAAATTCTTTAGTTTTGTTGGTTTTTTATGACTTTTTTAGGTAATAACATGTGCACACCTAATTTGTTTATAAAAAAATCCATGTCAGTCATTTTTCTTCCCTATAAAAAGACACCACCTTTAGCCACTACTCACACCTCTCAAAACTTTTAAGATGATCCAAAATCTCCCAAAGTATCCTCCCAAAAATCATACCTTATAACTTTAATCCTCTCTTTGGATATAAATCTTCTCAAGGTATCCTTTTGGCATAAAACAAAAGGAGTTACCTGATTAAGAGGTAATGTCTTCTCTCAAACTCCTTTCCTTTATTTTCTTTCTCCACCCCCTCCACTCTCTTTATTGCATTATTTTGTGAAACAAATAGAATCCTCCATATAATATGATTTTTTATTCAAATTTTATGACCTAAACTTACACACACCTTCATATAATTGATGTTGAACATACTATTTCTATATACAACAAACTACTTCCTCACAAAACAATGATTGTTCATTTCTCCTTTACCAAAAATCATACAGGACATTATGATGGAAAATATATTTATATATTTAATATATTATATTTACTATGTATTTAATCTTATTTATTCCTTTTATAACACACATATTTTTACCTTCCATTTGGAGTTAATACGATAATCTCATTGGAGGAAGTGTGGACTATCACCCCCTCAAAGTGATGTGATTCGTTCACACACCACATAGAATGTATTAAGGATGGATTTAATTAAATTATATTATATATATGATATATTAATTATAATTTAATAATTATATATATATATACATAAATATACATATATATACATATTTCATTTACATACTTTCTTTCAATACAGCAATAAAAACAGAAAATAGCATTCATGCGTACATACGACTTACCATCTCCATGAATGGTGCATCCAATTATGTACTTCATTATGATATCAATTATTATAATATAAATATAATATATATAACTAATATTTATATAATTTTATAAATTCTGGAATCATTATATAAATATAAGGATCAATGATATAACAAATTAAGACACATGTGAAGAACAACGTGAATATTACCCGAAGTGAAACCTTAACATAGGATCGTTAACAATCAGGTAATATATGGTCCTAATAAAATTATATATGGTAAAATATATAACAATATTCTTATATAAAATATTTATAATAAACTTATTTTTATTATACATGAAGCTTGTGTGAGTATGAAGAGAGTCATGACACAAGGAAAGGGGATTTCATCTCACTTTTAATTTCTGTGAGATACAAGCTATGTTCTAAAGTCATTCCTTTTTTGTGGTTTATTTAATTCCCATGATTTGATTCTATTTATATTGTAATTAAATTTATGTTTATTCACATTCATATTTGATTATCCTTCTTTCATGGGGTTTAAGTTTCAAAAGTTACCAAATCGGTAAAAAAGTTTTGTCTCAATTTTTCTTCTTTGAGACTCATGTTTTGTTATGCACCTAAACTCTTTTTCAAGGTACATATACTTCCATTATGCATGAAATATAATTAATATCAATATTTTAATGATATCATATTCTTCCTGTAATTTTATTTCCTTACACGGAGATCATAATCCCAAGATACCAAGTTATAAGAGTTTATTGAGAAAATCTCATTGCTTTTCGAGATTGTTTATGTTTATACTTCCTTTAATGAAATAATATTATCCATATCTCAAGAATATTCATCAGTTTAATTTTCCTATGTTATTTCATGATATAATCATGTATTGTTTCCATTTTCTACTCGTTGTTACATAATATTGTTAATAAAGTGTTTTTAGGAAATCCCGACCTTACCCTCTCTTCAGTCAAAAATCTATGTTCTCAAAAAAGGGTTTCTAAGAATATTATAACATTGAACTATAATATTTAAATACATTTTTACCCTTTTTTCTTTTACCAATATATTTAATGTAATCTTCCTTTCTCTTTTCGAACATGTCACTTTTCTATCCTTTTTATCATGCAATAGCAATATTCTTTTGATCTCATATGACATGTACCAATTTAACTGTAGTCATTTCTTCAAAGATTCCTTTATATTTTCAAAAAGGTTCATCTTTAAAAAAATGTTCATAAAATTTATTTTAATTAGATTTTTTCAAAATGGTTTCGAACTTATTTTATATGATTTCATGGAAAACTATGTTCAAAATGTTTTCAAGTCTTATTTACAAGTTTTCAAAGTTCATTCAAAGAAATGGTTTTCAAAATGTTTTCAAGATTCTTTTATAATTTCTTAAAAATATTATTTTCAAAAAAAAATCAATATTTTTTTATAATTTTTCAAATTATTTTCAAAAAAATGTTTTTCAAAACATTTTCAAGCTTTCTTTAAAAATTTTCAAGTGTTTCAAAGAAAAAAAAATTTAAAATGTTTTGAATCTTATTTTAAAATTTTTCAAGGAAATAGGTTTTCAAAATGATTTCATGTCTTCCTTATAAGTTTTCAAGGTATTTTCTAAGAAAATGATTTTCCAATGGTTTTATGTATTAAAGATTCCTGTTTTCAAACAAGAAAGGATATTTACTCAAGAAAAGTTTTAGAGGATATTTCAAAATTATTTTCCATCTAAGATGACATCTATTGATGTTACTAATGCCTTTATATGAAGTAATCTAGATGTTCCATTCATATCCTTTCTATGAATGAGTTATTCTTAATGCCATGGTATTTATAAAACCCATTTCTCCTTAATGTGTAATATTTTTTTGAAACTCATTTATCTTTAATGGGTTATATGCTTTTGAAACCTGCTTCTTTTCATAGGTTAGGTTTATGATGAAATTATTATGAATCCTGTCTCTTTCCACAGGTTATGATATGTTTACATGTTTATTATACCATTTTAATTTCATGGGTTATGATATGTTTATTTATAATCTTGTGGAACATGTATGTATGATTTCATTATGTGATGGGTGGGACCTAAATCTGACTCAAATGCATTGGCTAATGATTTATATCTAATGATATAGACAGGGCTAGAATGAGGTTTTACTCAGTTTAGTATCATAGGGCTGGATTGAGGGTTTACTTGGTTCAATAATATAGGGCTGGAATGAGGGTTTACTCAGATTAGTAATATAGGTCTAGAATGAGGGTTTAATCAGTTCAGTAATATAGGGATGGAATGAGGTTTTACAAGGTTCATTAATACAGGGCTGGAATGAGGGTTTACTCGGTTCAATAATACAAATATGGAATGAGGGTTTACTCAGTTCAGTAATACAGGGTTAGAATGAGGGTTTAATTAGTTCAGCAAAACATGGCTGGAATGAGGGTTTACTCAGTTCAGTAATATTAGGATGGAATGAGGGTTTACCTGGCTCAATAATATAGGGTTGTAACAAGGGTTCAATCAGTTCAGTAGTACAGGTCTAGAATGGGGGTTCACCCAATTTAGTAAAGGACTTTGTCCATTAAGATGGTCTTGGTAGTGATTTTTTGGCTACTATGGAAACCATATTATATGCCTATGAGTTTCCACAATTCCATGTCTTATTTATATGTTGTTATTTCATGGCCTATTCTCTTTATTTCATCATGATTCATGTCATATGAAATCCCAATATTTATTACATGCTCTCTGTTATGATCTTCAATATGCAGGGTATGATCTTTTATATTCATGATCATGTTCTCATACCCTTATGCTCATGATTATGCTAAAATGTCTCTCTTTTTTACCCTTGATGATCCTTTGATATCACTCCTTTTTATGTTTCATTCCATAGTATATAAATATATTTATTATGTTTGATGTGTCTAAGAAGGTTTCTAATCAAGAAGAACCTAGTGGGAGATAACATGGCTCATTTATGGACCAGTGTTTATATATTCCATGTTTCCAAATAAACTATACTAGTATGGTCTTCTTATGTCTATTTTTATAATGTTTAATTATTCTGAAATATTTTTTTAATGTTAATGTTTGTAAAGTGTGGGATGCTATAATAGAGGTAGTGCTGCCAGATTTTCAAGACAAAAACCATAACCGCTAGCTCCAGATCATGCGTTAGGAATTTATTCTAAAGGATATTCAACTTTCAGGAGGTGTGGGATATCACTTTATTATTCTACATGAGTACACAACCCAATCCTTTTTTGAATCATCACTATATAACACAAAACCTTCTCTAATTTCTGGTAGTGTGAGTAAAAGTGTAGTGATTAGCCTATTCTTGAGCTCTTTGAATCATTTTTCACATCCTTCTATCTAGATAAACTTTACCCCTTTACATTTTAACTTAGTTAGTGGGTTATAAAACCATAAAGGTATGATATAAATGAAAAATACATAATTATAGAGACAATATAAATATAATATATATAACATGTAAATACAATTCCATATTAATGGCCACTATAAGAGGTGGTAGGAGAAGATTGAACAATCGTCGTTTCGTGAGGCAGTAGTTCACCGTCCACAGAAACTGTATGTTCTTTACCAATTAGACAGAGGTGTGTGTAACTGTAGTTTGAATAATTCTCATAAAAACAACCAAGTATATTGATTATACTAGTTTTGTTATAAAATAAAGTAATAAAAAGAGTTTAGGGGTTGGAGAAGTAAAATAAAAAAAAGAACTTAAGAGAATATGTTACCTTTAAATCGGGTATTTCCCATTGGTTTAAACCAAAAGGTTTACTTGAAGTGCCTTCTTCCTAAACTAAGGCTTATAGGTGGAATAGAGGGATCTTGAAAGCTTATTTGGGTAGAGTTTGGATAATCCAAGGGGCTTGAGAGGTGTGAGTAATGGGTTAGAGGTGATGTATTTTTATAAGGGGGAGGAGGGGCTCTTTAGGAATGTTTGAAAATATTATTTTATTATATAATGAATTTCAGTTTCTAAAGGTCAAAAACTTATCAGAGTAGAAGATAATATGACTCTATTTCGAAATAACATCATCCCATAATAATTTTACAGGTTTTGGATATTTTTTTTATCTTTATAATATTATTTATTTAAATCATTCATTAATGAGGTAAACACTACATCATTATTGTGTCATAAATAATTTTATTTATTTGATGCCTAAAAATTATAAAAAAATACCATGATTTTGGAAATCATTTTAGTTTTCAAATTAATATTTATAGTCTAAGATATAACTTATATAACCCCATGTAATAATTTATTTACTAAAAGATATATGTTTTATGTAATTTTTTCATTACTTTAAATTAATTAATATAAAGTGGCATTATCACTTTTAAATGGCACCATGGGGTCCCAAAATACAACCAAAGATGACCATAGTCGGAAATGTATCAACCAATAATATTAGGACACATGTTAGGGTAATTTAATATTATTATAATATTGTTTTTACCTTGAATTACTCTATTTACCTTTAACCGCAGTAAATAAAAGTCAAAAGTTACTATTCATCAAAAAACTATTTTCATCTTATTAAACCAAATTTTACTTACTAATAACAACCATGTGTGTTAGATTTTCTAAATTCAATTCACAGAGGTGGTAAAATTTCATTTAAATGAAAAAGTTGGTTTTTTAACTACTACTCAGTGTTTTCACTATTCACCAAAAATTGATGTTTTTCAGAAAAATGCCAAAAATTCAGCCAAATATTTATTTGATATTAAGAATTAAAAAGTGATATCTATTTTACAAAATTCAAATCATAGAAGTTACATTAATTAATTTAAAATTAATTCCCATTTTCAAAACAAAAAGCATGTTTTTAAGAAATAATAACTATCAAAAGATTGACACTTGTTTGTGTCCAATTTCAATGTTAAATTACTTCCAATGACCAAAATTGGATTAAATGGTAAAAATATAATATAATTACACTTTAAAACCAATTAAAAATATAATCTAGCCATATAAATATATTATATTAAAAGGTAGTTTTGAATTAAAATACAATATTTTTCACTATTCATTAAAAAATGAATTTTATCACAAAAATACCAAAAAATTACCCAAAGTAAATTTTGATGTCCCGATTATAAAGAAGAATTTTATTTTCTCAAATATAACATATAAAAGTGACCAAAACTATATTTAATGAGGGTTCTCCATCAAAAGTCAGTAAATCAACCTTTTAAAGAATATTGGAGTACTTATGCTTAAAATTTGATTGATTCATATTTTAAGCCTCTAACTTTTATTGGATAAATGTAAAAACATTTAACAAAAATGTATAATCATATTTTAGTTAGTTCTATTCATTCACGCCAATAAAATGGCAAGGTGTTAACTACCGTTTAAAATAATATTATATTATTATTTCTTAGTATGACCCAGCGTTGTGTGCAACGTAAGAATTCAAAGAAACTCGTTGTTGTGTATCGGGTATGCCATTGAACATAGCATCACCTTTAAAGTAAAATTAATATTTAATTCACAGATATTAATAAATATGAAAATTTTTTATTCTTTATTTACTTGGGATGTTACATGCTTCCCCCTTTTAAGAATTGCATCCTCACAATTTTAAAATTGGGCTTGGAAAATTAATTAAAAGTCCCACATCAGAAAAAGATTCAACAAAACTATCACTTTAAAAGAAATAAAGTGAAGTAAAAATTTCACCTAAGATAACCCATACTAGGATTCCATGTTGGAAAACATGGATATGGAAGAGAAACAAAGTGTCAAGTTCTGATGGAGAGTGATAGAAAACATGATTAGGAGAAAGTTAACCACCATAAAATCACAAACTTGTGATAGGGTAAACAACCTTTGGTTTCCCAGTAGGAAAAGTAAACATACAACATTTTTTTATGTTCTTTTTCATAAAGTTGGAGAATTTATTTATGAGATTGAATAAGGACATAAGGAAATATTCTTACTTTTCAAATAGAGTTTCATCCTTTAATAAGTTTCTACAAAAAACTCATATTTTCTCCAAATGATGAGTATTCAAGATGATTTGTTCACATCTAAAGTGATAGAATCACCTTCTAGAGAATCACATAATCCATAAAATATGAACTATATATTTTCCCTCTCTTTAGACATTAACCAAAACCAAAATGGTTAGTACAAGATCACATAATCCAAAAAAAGGATAATCCTTTAAAAAAAGAAATATTATTTCTAATCTCCAAAATTTGACAAAAATACCTAAAGTTCAACAAAGACCATAAACAAATGTCCATAAAATTCTTCAAAGTAAACCAAACTATAATTGAATCCTAAAACTCATAAGAATTTAATCACATACTCTTCCATAGTAAAGCTTAACATTTATCTCCAAATAACATCAACTACTCTTAATGTCTCATACTGAAGTGTAATTAACCTAGTCACATATTCCTTATGATAGGTTAATCATTCCCATAAATAAACCAAATATCCATAAAACATAGATTATTCCAAAATAAAATTTCAACCATTATTCTACAAATAAAATCCAATAGTATTCTATTTTCCTTAGGGATATAATGTTTCCCCAAAAGATAGAGTATCTTCTAAAATACCTTTATCACTTAATCACCAAATCATTTTCCTATACTACGGATATCCGTTTGATAAAACATAAGTTCCAAAAATCTACTTAATATTGATCCATAAAATTATTTAACTAAAGGAATAACTCATACTAACAAGGGACTTCACATAGGCCAGTGATAGGCGATGCGCCCTTGTCGCCCTTTGGTTGTGGGTCAGATTCCCATGACCTTGTCGGAAGTGACGGGTTGTCACCTATCTTATGAGTTATCCTTTTTATAAAACTCAAAAAATAACCCTAACATATTTTAACCTCAAAGGTTGTCTTATACCTATCATTTCCATCCCAACTCATTAAGAAATCAACATCTTAATGAAGATATATATATATTGTCATTTTTTTATTTCACCCCCATATGATAAAATAAAAATATTCCCAAAAGAAAGAACATCATACCTTTATCATGGTGTCCACATGGTTTCATTTCCATCTTGTTCACATAGTTAGAAGGTTCATGAATTGCAATAATGATTTATAGATCCTTAAAAATCATTTTATTCCTTCATCCAAATACATATTTTACAACACGGATCATATGGGTTTTCACAGAAAAATAGTTTCGGTAAATAATCATGTATAACATAAAATTTCAAAACATTTGATAAAACGTGCTTTTTATAAAATAGTTGAACTAAGTTTGAGATGAAACTTTCAATAAATGGTCCTTTTAAAATTACAAACGTATTTGTTGAAAGACTATAATATAAAAGGAAATATAAATAGGTTTCACAATAGTCTCCTTCTTCCGCACCTTTTTCAAAGTCATAATATGCTTCAAAATCTTATGATAAGGTAAAATATTTAAAAATGGATTGATAATATTTAACTTTATTGAAAATATGAGAATATTGTGAAAATAGGATTTGATTAAATACAACCCATGATCCATGATGATATTTAGGTATAGTGGAGGTGTTTTATATCTCAAAAAAACTTCTTGAAAGTTAGTTGTATGCTAGAAAAAGTTTCAAAATCATCTGAACATGGATTTTCAATAATTATTGCAAGCATGTCATCATGAAGAGATAGGAATTTTATTTGATATCCTCCTCCTTCCATTTGTAACTGAATTTCATTGATCTGAAAAAATTTAAAAAAACAAGGATTTAACTTAAATAGTGGACATCGAGACTAATCATGTGTCTAATAAAAACTTCTAATCCCTAAATTTGTTCAAACTGACCTTTGATACCAACTATAAGGCCCCAACCTTAAACATTACATAATCTTGAATTAAGTTAATAATTCACATTTTGGATCTTTTTAGGTTTAGAGTTTTATAGAATTAGGTCATAACTATTACATTACATCTCAAAAATTACTAAGTAGACACTTCTACTCAGTATCCATTTTTTCTGAAAATAAAAATTCTTAAAAGAAAAAAATAATTCTTTTCTTGATATAAATATTGTTGAGTTATTACTTTCTCTTACCCTACCTTATACCCTGTGAAAAAAATTTCAAAAAACTGGGATGATCATAAAAATATTAGTAAGGGTTATAAAATAAAGAAAGAAAATATTAGTTCATCAATACATACAAAACATAAGCTCTTTAACATACCTCATGAAATCATAAAATTTATGAATAACACATAGAAATAATAAATCATAAAGGTAACTTATCGAATCCATATCATACTTACATTGTAGCATTCACAGCTACATAGGGAGTTACACTTGGAATACCCAGTACAGTATATTCCCTAAATCTCTTAGGATAAACATTAATGTTTACCTCTATCACGTTACCCAATGCATTAGAGATCTATCTCGGGCTCACCCTCCCTAGGTTTATCACCTAAACACCTGTATACAAAAACAATGTCCAAGAGTCATAACATATTCATAACACATAAAACAAGAATAAAGGAATGAAAACATTTCCACATTTCAATCACAATATATTATTTCAAGATATTAACATAATTAATGCTTTATCAAATCATTTTCAAAATCTTTTAAAACATTTAATAAAGAGATTTTTAAATCAAAGTGTCCCATATCACTTTGAAAATTTTGAAAGAAATTTTAATTTCAAAGCATTCATGTCCATATAAATAAATCCTTAAAACCATTTTTAAAACATGGACATTAATGAAAAGTATTTAGAAGAATAAATCTTTAAAACATTTAAAACGTTATTTTAGTTAAAGAGTTCCAAACCAAATGAGAGCTTATTAAATACAAATAATTGAGAAATAACATTAATAAAAGATTATAATATCATGAGAATAAATATATTCATGATATAATATGTCAAAGGTCAGTATATACACCATTTAAAAGTGAATTGGTGCATAACAACGAAGATGTCTCTATAGAATGTAAATTGAGACAAAGTCCCTTGAAAAGATCATATCCTTAGATTAAAGACAAATCAATGACATAATTATGTGTGAAAAATAAGAATAAACTAAATATAAGTGAATATTAAGTGTAAAACAATCATAGGTCATTCACACATATTCATAGCATGATATAATCAAAAATTATAAGTTTAACCCAAAGAATTGAAATTGGGTTAAGAAGTTCTCTTATAGAAATTTGACAGCCTAACGGTGTCACTTTAAAATTCATAAAATGAGTTTATGAGATAAAAAATGGTCTATCATCACATGGACATAAAATTTATAGTAATAAGGATATATAATAAAATATCCCAACATATTAAAATGGAAATTAAAATACATGTCATAAAAGAAGTCTCTGACTAAAAGAGTGTGGTCAAAGGTTCCCTTACTAATTTGGTAACTTACAATACAAAAAACCCATGAAATAAGGATCATAAAATAAATATGTAAATACCCAAAAAATAAAGTATATTATACAAGTATTACAATCATTGTCAGAACATACACCACACAAAAGAAAATAGTGTCGATTATAGCATGAATGTCACAGGAATAAAAAGTGAGATGAAAACCCCTTACCACGTTGTAATGAATCGAGTCGTAAGAACAAAAGTTAATAACCACCAAATTAATCACATAATACCATTAATATAAATATAATCATGATAATATATATCAAATGGAATTACGCAATACACCACATACAGTAAATAAGTGGTGAATAATGGAAATCTCACTGAATTAAAAGTGAGATAAGAAACCCCTTACCTGAAGTCCGACATGTCTTGTATGTTCCTTGTTCTTCCGAATAATAAACATAATTTAATTTATACTTTATTAATAACCTTTTTAAATTTTATTATTCATTTTATATCACTTATTACCTTTCTATAACAATTAGTTAATTATTTGAGTTCATATCGGACATTTTGTCTTTGTTCGGAACTTTATTCAAAAATGAACTTTTTATAATTACAAATTGTCCATGTGGTCAAAATTACATTATCTACAAAATTATATTCATGATTTATAAATTATATATATCATATATATACAGTATATATGTATTTACAATATTCCATATCATTTGGAGTTAAGAAATGAAATGCACCGTTCATGGAGACGGTAAGTTGTACGTACGCATGAACACAACTTTATTTTATATTTTATATTTAAATGAATGAAAACTTAATAATAAATAGGTATATTATAATTAAAGTATAATATATATGGTATTTAATATAATTAACTCCATCCTTTGTACATTCCACATATGGCATGAAAGAGTCATATCACTTTGAGGGGGCGGTAGTCCGCACTTCCTCAAATGAAATTATTGTATTTACTCATTATAAAAACCATAAAGGTATGATATAAATGAAAAATAAATAAGTATAGATAAAATATAAATACAATATATATATCACATTTAAATAAAATTACATCTTAATGGCCACCATAAGAGGTGGTAGGAGAAGATTGAACAATCATCGTTTCGTGAGGAAGCAGTTTGCTGTCCACAGAAACAATATGTTCTTTACCAATTAGACGGAGGTGTGTGTAAGTGTAGTTCAAATACTTCACATAACAATAACCTAGTATATTGAGGATAATTTTTTTGTTATAAAATAAAGGAATAAAAAGATTTTAGGGGTTTGTAGAAGTAAAATAAAAGAACATAACTTAAAAGAAGGTGTAACCTTTAAATCGGGAATCTCCCTTTGGTTTGAACCA
>CAUJRU010002170.1:0-90788 GCA_963277665.1 Viscum album | reverse complement strand
TTCTCCTCCTTTTTCGTCTTTGTTGAGTTTGGGAGTTGGCTATTGTATATGTTGTTGATCATATTTTTGGAAACCATCTTCGGAATGAAGATGATATATTTTATGCCTATCAAAATTCCAATTATTTTCTCATTTCCACCATTATTCCCACCTTTTATGTAACACCCCAAGCTTCCACGATACACTTCTCTTTGAATAATACAGTAGCGTGTGTTATACGCAACTTCGAGTTTTAACACACACCACAACCAATCAAACTAACCGTTATGAATAGTAATACCCACTTTTTGAAATTTTATAAATTTTATCTTTCAAAATGGAATTCATTTTTGGATTCGGAATATCAAAATTATCTTAGGGTGAATTTTTGGTATTTTTCTAAAAATATTCAATTTTTGATGAATAGTGAAAAAACACTAAGTTATGGTTTAAAACAAAATTTTTATTTAAATAATTATATATTTTATTTAAATTTAATTAAGTTAAAAATAGATACATAATACCTATATAAGTTCAATGTAATTCATTGGAGTTAGTTTAGAATAATTTTAGATATATAAAAATTTTATTGAACTTTTCACCGTCTTTTACGCACCTCCTATGAGAATATGGAAATTCACATAAAACTTAATTTTACCGCTTCTGTGAGTGGAATTTAGAAAATCTGAGAGACACGGTTAATATCAAGGAATAAAATGTGGTTCAATAAGATAAAAATAATTTTTGGTGAATAGTAACTTTTTACTTTTATTTACCACGGTTAAAAGTAAATAGGGTAATTAAGGGTAAAAATGATATTAATATTACCCTAAAACATGTCATAATTATATTGGACAAGTGTATCTTGACCAAAAACAAACTTAAGAATAAAATATTATCATTTAGGTCTACTTGGATTAGATTAGGACATTTATTATTATTTAATTCAAAGAAGAGTTAAAAGAGTTAAAATCAAAGTTTAATTACTAAAAAAAATTAATGTAGGGTTATACATAAGATAAATTTGATTGTAAATATTAATTATAAATCTAAAAATATTTCATACATAATGATATTTTTTTATAATTTTTAGACATTAAATAATTTAATTTATTTATGACACAATGGTGATGTAGTAATTACCTAATTAATGAAATATTAAAATAATTGATATTATAAATATCCAAATAAATGTAATTTGAGACTTTTTATGAATTACAAAAATTTTATAGGTTAATATTACATGTTTTTATTTATTTAATCATGTTTTTTGTAAGTAATCAGGCTGTTATGAGTTTCACAAAAATCAAATACCAAATAGTGTCAAAATTGACATAAAAGAGTTTTTAAAACAAATTTTATATTATTAATTGATATTCAATTCCTAAAAATATAAGTTTCATCCAAGAGACTTATATAATGATATTTGTATCATTAATGAACCACTTGGGGTTCTCTTGGATGTATATGGTAAGAGTATTAACCATATAATATAAAAATACAAAGTGACATGGTAAATGTCAAACTATTTAACTAAGAGTTAAATATAAATTATAAGATTAATATAGTGACCCAAACCTATCTAAAATATATTGGTTGAAAGGATTTATACCCATCCCCACCTTAACCTTTAAATAATACACTTTGGATCCATTAGAAATAGAATTTGAATTTATTATAAAATAATATTTCTAGCTTTTCTAAAGGCGCCCCTCACCCCTCTTATAAAAGAGCACTCCCCCTTCTCTCTAATTCACACCTTCAAATCCTTTTAGATCGGCCAAACCCTAACCAAATATTCTCTAAAATTCCCTCACTTAAACCTAGAGACCTTAGTTTGACCAGAAAGCCAACCTAAGGAGCCCTTTTGATCAAATCAAAAGGAAGAACTCGAAGAAGAGGTGATGTTTTCACCACCCTTTTTCAAGTTCCTTTCTTCTTCAACTTATTCTTTCTTTGTTATTACCATTCTAAAATAATAACTCCAGTATCTTCTATATAATTTTATGTTATTATAAATATTTTACAACCATATTCATTATTCTATCCATCCTTTTAATGACATGTCACCATACATGCGTACGTACGGCTTACCGTCTCCATGTCGTGGTGTAATTGTTATTCAAAACATTATTATTTGGATGGGTATAATAATGATGTGTAATTAATGTAAATAATAAATATAAAATGATAATTATTATGTATATATGATATAATATCCAATTATATATTATTTTAATATCAAATGAGTGATATTGTCGCTCGTGCGTACGTACGGACTACCATCTCCACAAACGCGATGAGATTCATTCCCCATCATATCCATTCAAGTCTAATTATCATTTGATGATTAAAAATAATTTTTAAGGACTTGATTTCATTCTGGATATGAATAAGATACAACCTATCAATAATAAACATGACTTATGTAACAAAACATATAAAAGAAAATGAGTAAGTTAACACCCGAAACGACGATAATACTTAGATATTATTAACAAAGCAATGTTAAAAGATCATATATGATATCATATTAATGTATATTATTCTTGTATAATTTAATAACAATTATTTAACCATTATATAGGAGGTTAACCTACCCTCAACCAAGTAAAGTACAAGGTAAGGGTTTATTTCACAATCTCTTCATTATCCAAGGTTGTTTATACGTAATTATCTACTGGGACCTCTTTATCATCCACATCCATTTTTCTTAAAAATGTATTTCAAAACATGCTTACTATTTTACAGACTATGGGTTAAAGTAATTTTTACCCTATTTTAACTTTTTATAAGAACTTTATAAAGGAATCTTTCTGTCGTTTTCCAAACAAGGTCCTTTTTAACCTTTTCGACAGAATTAAGGTAAGAATGTATTTTTTTAACTTATACGGTTGGTGCGGCTATTTTCCACCATTATAAATCTTCGAAGGTTCCCTTAAAATCTTATAAAGATATTTTCAAAGTAAATTTTTTATTTTATAATTATGTGACTTTTAGATGATTTCAAAAAAAAAGAGATATTTCTCTCAAATAGTTTTGATTTCATCTATGTCAACATCTGTTGATGGATTTTAAGCGTATTTGAAATTGATTTATTATGATACAAGACTTCTATATTGTATTAAAGGTTTTATGATATTTTTGACTATGGATGTTCTATTTTTATACCATTCAAGGTTTATGGAGAAAGTATTGACATTTTGTATGCTAGTTTTAATATGAATGTTTATGTTATGTTTAAACCTGTTCATATGAGGAATGAATTGGACTTAATAAGTGGCGGGTGGAGCCCGCTATAGCTCCTCAATGCATCGGTAGGTCTCTTGAGACAAACTAGTGTCTTGGCATGAGGCCTTTACAAAATCTTATTTGTAGTCTTGGCACGAGCCCTTGGCTATGTGGTTATGATAGTCTGGCATTATGCATTCCATCATTATGAATGTTGTTATTGATATTGCATGTGATTAGTCGACTAGTAGAATATCCATGTGAATAAGTAAATGGAATTATTTCATTTTACTTTTTCCATATTATGCTGAAGTTCAAGTTTAAAAGGCATTTCTTTTAGTTAAACATTGCCTTAAATGTTTATTCTTATTTATGAAAGTTTCCGCTATATTGTTATCCTTAATGAGAATCTGAGCTCACCCCTTTCAATGTTCTATTTTTTCCAGGATGTGAAGAAGTATTTTATGAATGACCTGCAGGGATAGTATAAGGTTATATGACTGTGGAGACAATATTTTGTTGTAGTTTTCATTTTATGATGTAATGTAAAATTTATGAATGTATCTAGTGATTCCAAGGCTACTAAACTAATCCGTCTTTCGAGACATGATATTTTGTGATCATGCCAATGTTATGTAATAATGCACCAAATATGGGTGACTGGGGTCAGGGCGTTATAGTTGGTATCAGAGGAAGTTTAGTATAAACCTTGGAAGCTAGATTTAGATAAACTCTGATTAGAGCACATAGACCTAAGATAGACTTTGAGGATTAGTATAGAAGAACAACCTTGAATTTTGGTATTGTAGAGATTTTGTGAGTTTTCTGAGAAATACATCCCTGTCTGGATACGAGTAGGTAGAGGCGGCTCTGGCACAGATGTACCTAGGGGTAAAACCCAAAAACACCGCTTTGAGCTAGACTCGAACGGGAACTGGTGCACGACAATGGGCCTTGATGCACTCTTGGTTACGACACTCCCGGGGGATGTGCTTAGGATAATTCTCATTTTCTTTAAAAACCATTATGAAGGGTTTATGAGTATATACTTCCTCAAAGAAAACATTTTTATGATTATGTATTATATCCATAAACTGTTCAATTTATGTTAAGTGTTTTATAAGTATGGAATTATGTATTGTGATTCATAAACTAATCAAGTGTATGCCATTGTTTAAAAATGGCGCCTAGTGGAGAAATGTAAACTATATCAATGCATGAACTCCATGTAGGTATTTCCCTCCTGCTCAAGATAATTATAGTGGATCTAGTGATGCAACGAGTGCTGATAATCTAATCAACATACTGGGAAAAATCACTCAGGTTATGAATAATAACCTTACCCGTATGGAGAACACTAATCTGCAGCATGGAGGATCAATGTTAGATCGCTTCATGAGGCAACAGCCACCAACATTCAATGGGAGTAAAAATGCATTGGTAGCTGAGCAATGGATAAGTTCCCTAGAGAAAATATTTCAGGCTTTGGGGAGTAGTGAAAGGGAAAAAGTTATCATGGCAGTTTATCGCCTCACTGGAGATGCTGATCAATGGTGGTCATTGATACAAAACACAAAGGAAGATGATGAAGTATCAAATATTTAATGGAGGGAGTTCAAAGATATTTTCTTAGAAAAATACTTTCCTCATGACCATCGAGCATATATGGAAAGGCAATTTCTTAGTCTGATACAAAAGGAGGATAAGAATGTCACAAAGTATGAGGCTAACTTTACAAGGTTAGCAAGGTATGCTGAAGATTATAAAAATAACCCAAGAAGTAAGATTGATCATTTCTTTTATGGGTTAAAACCATTTCTTTGTTGAGAAATAGTGTCACAATCCTTCTCTTCGTACGAAGATATTATCTCATGTGCTATCAAGACAGAAAAATAATTCTCTAAGTCTTACGACTTTAAAGAAAAGAAAGATAAGAATACATCTACTGATCACTTTGGAAATGGAAATAAAGGGAAGAAGGGAAAAGTTGAATATCCATACTGTAGTAAATGTGGGAAGAAACACCCTGGTACTTGCTTGAAGGGAATGGGAGTCTGTTACAACTGTGGTGAAAAAGGCCACCAAGATTGTGATTGCAAGGGGAAGAAATAATCTACTGATGTTCAATGCTACAACTGCAGGGAGATGGGACATTATGAAAATGAATTTCCTAAGAGTCAGGAGAACTTACCTCAGAAAAGTCCAAGGGTTCAAGGTCAAGCTTATGCTATCACTACTGCTGAGGTAGAATATCTGAAAGACGCGGTGGCAGGTAATTTAATGGTTTCCTCAAGTTTAGAAAATGCATTATTTTATTCTGGATCATCGCATTGTTTCATATCTTCCCAGTTTTCTAAGAAAATTAGATAATTCCAATTTGATTTAACAAGGGAGTTTTTAGTCAAAACTCCTAATGGAAGTATCATTGCAACAAAGTTTTATGAATCAGTCCCCATTAGAGCACATAAATGTTCTTTATCTGCAGATATCATTGTCATACCTATGATTGAATTTAATATAATCCTCGGTATAGATTGGCTTTCGGACCATGATGAAAAAATTTATAGTAAGAAGGAGGAGGTTACTATTTTTGATGATGATGAAAAGGAACACCTTATATTTAGAGCAGAATCATCACCACCTAATTCTTATCTAGATCTACCCCCAGTAGCTCAACTAAATTCAATTATTATGGAGGAAGAGAATAAAATAAATGTGGGTGAGGAAAGGTATAAGGACCCATCCTTAAAACCTTACATAATCATGAATTAAATGAATAATTCACATAGAGGATCTTTTCAGGTTTATAGTTTTAGAGAATTAGGACATAACTATTACATCTCAAAAGATTACAAAGTATACACTTATACTAAGTTTCCATAAAATAAAAACACTTAAAAAGAAACATGTATAGTTCCATGTTTTAGATAGCATGTCTTTCCTTGATTGCATCCTTGTCCCTATTCATATTTAAGTCCTATGGAAAACATTTCAAAAACATGGGATGAGCATAAAAAGCCCAGTAAAGGATACACAAAGGAGGAAAACTGTAAGTTTTTCAAAACAACAAGTAAACCATGAATACATTATCAAAGTGATAATTTTCACCTTTATGAACTAGTAAATATTCTTCTCTGAATAAAAGATCATTACTTACCCTTTTGTAACCAAAATATTACCATAAAACCCATATAAATAACACATAACATATAAAGGTAACTTGGGACATAAACATACTTAAATGGAATAACCATATAGTTGACTTCCACACATATCACTTAATGAAATAGCCATACATCCGACTTACATACCCAATTCATTGGAGGTTATAATGTAACCACCCATCCTGGTATTCACGGAACCACCCGTCATATGGTTTATCACGTAACTACCCATCAAATGTCCACATACCATTATAAAATCATAAGACATAAAACTAATATAATGGAAAGAAAACATTTCCACATTTCGATCACAATATATCACTTAAATATATTGACATAAAAATTTCATCATTAAAACCATTTTCAATACCAAAATACATAAAAGATTATTTGGTATTTATTTCATTTTAAAAACATTACGGCTTATTGAGGAATCCAAAGACCAAGTAATACTCGTGGTGGATGAAAAGTTCATTGGCACCGCGTACGTTAAAATAAACATTCCTTTTTTTTGTTTAGTAAAAAGATTCATAGAAAAAGATTACCTTTGAATGAAATGAAAAGTCAAAGGTGTTTTATACAGCGTATAAAATAAAGTCTTGTATTAGAACAAAATATGTCTCAATGAAAGGAGATTGAGATGAAGTCCCTTACAAAGACGGTATCCTTAGATTAAGGATAAATCAATTACATAATTTATGTGTAACAAATATAAATACACCAAATATAAGTGGATATTAAGTGTAAAATAATCAGATTAATTCACACATATTCATAGCATGACATATTCAAAGAGTACAAGTTTAACCCAAAGGAATGAAATTTAGTTAAGAAGTTCCCTTGCAAGAATTTGACACCCTAACAACATCACTTTAAAATTCATAAAATGAGTTGATGAGAGAGACAATGGTATCTCATCACTTGGACATAAAATTTACATCAATAAGGATATATAAGAACATATCCCAAAATAAGAATACGTAAATTAAAACACATAACATAAATAAGTCTTTTTAAAAATAGGAGGGTGAAAGGTTCCCTTACCGACTTGGGTAACTTTCGAAATGCACACCCCGTGAAAGAAGGACTGTAAAACATTGATGTAAATAATCATAAACGAAAGTATATTACACAAATAGTATAATAATGGGCATTACATACACCTCTCAAAGGAAATGGTGGCAAATGTGGCATAAATCTCACGGGAATAAAACTGAGATGAAAAATCCCTTACGAAAACTCGGCAGCCTAACGGCGCCACATAAAACTTCCAAAAATGGATTTATGAGATCAAATAGGGTCTCTCATAATATGAACATAAAAAGTACAGAATAATTAATATAAAATAACATTCCCAAACATAAGAAAGATGAGCTTAAAAGAAATTACATAAAAGATAGTACTTAAAAAGAAAGAGAGAGGTAGGATCCCTTTCCTTAAGTCCGACTTGTCTTGTTTGTTTCTTTATATTCATGAATAATAATCTTTATTAAATTTATAATTTCTTAAGGTCCTCCTTTAAAGTTTATTATTCAATTCATGTCACATATTATAATTTTATAATAATTGGTTAATAATGTGAGTTCATATCAGACATTTTTTTCGATGTTCGGTACATGAGTCAAAAATAAACTTGTTTGAAAATGATTGTCCATGTAGTTATAAGTAAATCATCTCCAGAATATTATTAATGATTTAAATATCATATATATCCATTACATATTCATTTTATACTATTCCATAACATTTGGAGATAAAAAGAAATGAAATGCACCATTCATGGAGACGGTAGGCTGTACGTACGCATGAACGCTACTTTCATTTCTTTGTCATATTAATGGAATTAAAAATAAATGAGAGATATATATAATATAATTCCAGTATAATATATATGTTATATAGGTCACATATGTTCATTAATTGCATTCTTTATAAATTCCATGTCTTGCCTGAACGAGTCACATCACTTGAGGGGCGGTATTCCACACTTCCTCATATGAAATTATCGCATTTGCACAACATGAAAAGCATAAAGGTATGTTTTAAATATAAAATACAGAAGAATATTGTAATGGCCCAGACCTCTCCGACCCATTCCTTTGTCAAAAAGAAGGCCACGAAGTGTTCTGAAGGGTAAAATGGACTTTTCCCACACTTTCCAGAATTTTGAAACTACACGTCGTGTAGTTTGAGTACACGCCATGTACCCCCTTTCTGGGTATACCCCGTGTTGCAGACCATGTCCTCGCCATGTGAAGTAAATGAGTACACTCCATGTAGTGTAACTACACGCCGTGTACCACCTTGCCGGGTATACCCCGTATTGAAGGTCATGTCCTTACTGTGTGAAATAATGGGTGCACACCGTGTGTCCAGTACTACACGCCGTGTAGTCCATATCCGCGTACGCGTTGCCAGTCAATGGTTGTGTTCCATGTTGGAGTCGTGTCCTTGTCGTGTTCAATAAATGTATACACACCGTGTGTCCAAACTACACGCCGTGTATTCCTTCCCCGCGTATGCATTACCCTCAAACCGTGTGTTGACCAGTCAACAGCCGTGGAGCTGTGTTGGAAGCCGTGTGGAGATCGTGTGAAATAACTGAGTACACGTTGTGTACCATAAAGTACATGTCGTGTACTTTTACTTTTCTCAACTATAAAAGGAGGGGTCCCCTCCTCCTTTCAACTCACCCCTCTCCTCCCCTTTCCTCTGAGCAGAGTTCTCCCAAGAGAATCGAAGGCTCTTTCTTCCATAACTTCTTTGTCCGAGCTCCGATTTACGATCTGTCAGTGGTCACAGGATTGTAACGACGAGGCGGAACTTCCATGCTTGGATCCGTTGTGTTTCCTTTATCCTTTCCTTTCTGACTTCCACCCAAGGAGGTTTTTTCGGGACCCGACAGAAGTGACAGACGCCCACGGACTTCTTCTAATGTTGATCTGGGGGAGCACTGTGATCAGAATGAGTTGATGTAGGGATATTACCTTCATCTCTCTAGTTTGTCCATCATTAGGGGTGGGTGTTCTCTTGTTTATGTGAAACACTTTTGGACTGGTTTAATAAAGATAATAACTGGCTTATATAACAGGGTTGGGAAGTTGTGATTGTTGTTACATTATATCCTGTGGTATTATGTTGTGAATTGGATGAGCTTCTTCCTACTGAAAATCATGGTCGTTGGGGGCCTTTTCTTACGCAATTAAATGTTTCCCTCTCCTTCTGTATTTTCTTATGGATAAAAACTTTGTGGAATGTAGAAATTGGTTAATCACGTAAATTTGACTGTTTAAAATCTAGAACCCTTGTGTGATCACCCCGACTGAACAAAACGGAATAATGAACATGTGGGTGTTGTCTTGGTTATGTGGCATGTGATGGGGATGTTTTGTGGGTTGTTGTGGATAGGGTGAGCAGTGGGGCTGCGGTTGGCTTGGTTGTGGGTTGGTGTAAATGTTATGTTGGTAACGGGAAGCGGGGCTACGATAAATGGTATTAAAGGGATAATAATGTACGGTGCGGTTGTGGTTATGGAGGTCGGCAGCGGGGCTGCAGGGATGGGTTAGAATATGAACGGACTATGGGTTGTGAATAATAAATAAAAAGTGGAAGAGTTAATGAATGGTGGGTCATGGTAATAGAACGGGATTAATAATAAATGGGTTGGATGGTTGATAAGAAGGACTTGGTTGGGTTACTTGTGTTTTTCCTAACTTGATTTGTAGATGGTAGGAATATGTTTTCCGAACGATCTATGTGGTTGGTTGTGGATAGTTTCCCAATAGTTAAGGAACTAAATAACTAATTCGGCTGAAATGTGAAAACCTAAATGGGGTTGGGGTTGTTTGTTATATGCATGATTCGTAGTAGCAGTGTCGAGGCATGTGCTCAGTTTCTCTGTTTAGAAGCCATAGGTTGGGTTGTGTGTTTGGTATACATATATATATCTGTATCTTTTGTGTTTTATCGCACCCCACCCATGATGATCACTTAGTATCGAACACTCCCATTTCATGGGACAGGGTGTTTTCCCTTAGTTACTAGCTCTTTCCTACTCCTTCTCCCCTAGGTTGTGATGGCTTGAGGTGACCTTACACCTAAGACTCTTCGGGTAGCTTTCGATTCGGGTGGTTTTATCCCAAGACTCTTCGGGAAGATTCTAATGTTTCCAAAGAATCTTCGGGATGAGGCCCAGGTGTGTGCGGGCGGGATACGTGGTTGTGAGGCCCAGGTGTGTGTGGGCGGGGATACGTAGTTGTGTGGACCAGGTGTATGCGGGCAGGGATACATGGTTGTGAGGCCCAGGTGTGTGCGGGCGGGGATACGTGGTTGTGAGGCCCAGGTGTGTGCGGGCGGGGATACGTGGTAGTGAGGCCTAGGTGTGTGTGGGCGGGGAGAGTGTGGCAGCGTCAAGACGTTTTCCGTTAGGAAGAGAATCTAACTAAAGGGAAATGATATGGGGTACCCAATACTCTTGTTCTTATATACTACTACTACTTGTTGTGATTGTGTTTTGGTGAGTGTGGCTGGTGAGGTTGGGTGGATAGAATTCCTTGCTAGGTTTCTTCTGTTGTTCTCACGGGACATTAGGATGTCTTCCCACTTGTGCACGAGAGCTTTAGGTTTCCCTACTGATTATACTTGTATGATCACTATACGTTTACTTTCAGGTTTCCAGGAGGACTACCAGGGTCGTGCGGGACCCTACTAGTCGGACAGTTGGAGTTTTTGCAGTTGTTGTACTCTTGTTTTCTTTTGGTATTTTACTTTGATCTTTCTTGTACTTGCACCTTTTTATAAAATTGTTTAAACATGCATGTGGGCTTGGTTTGGGTTTATTTCTATACACTTTTTCTTTTCCTTTTTGGTGGTTGACTTGTCCTATTTCCCGATCTTAAAATAATAAAAGGGTAATGCCTCCCATATTTGTGAAAACTCATACCCAAGGTGCTAGTCTCCACCCCGGGGCCTACTGGAGGCGGGACTCGGACGTCATTATATCCCTTTCACCATTTCCAGCTCAGGAGGTGCATCTTTGGTGGGAGGGGGTCATGACAGAATGGTATTAGAGCTAGGTTGAGAGATAGGATGGAGTCTGGAGTTAGGCACAGTGAGTATTGCATGGGATGGTAGGGTGACAATGTTAGTCAATCTTGGTGCATGACATAGGCCAGGGAAGACCGACTATGACATGGGATTTTAGGGCCCCTCATGATCCAATGAAAGGACTTTGAGCCTACCGAACGACCAAGTGAGAATACATTGATTGCAGGGTAGAGACCCTAGGGAAGGTACATGCATCATCATGATTGTGTTTTACTTGATTTGGGTGTTCTGGGAAAGAAATTGAAATAAAATGATAAAATAAAACCTTGAGATTTTTCTTACTACTTGGGCTTAGGCGATCCTTGTTTACCGTACAGCTATGGAACATGGATGTCATCCCTGGGTGGCTCAGACGGTCGAGGCCCAGCAGATTCAAGCGGTCGATCAGTTGATGATTGAACGAGAGGAGGAAGATATTCAGTGGAAGAAGACTCTCCATTCATTCCAGCGGTAGACCCTCAAGAAGTACGAGGGTAGTACTTCGGATGCGGAGACGGAGGGGTGGCTTGAGGAGCTAGGGATCTCTTTTACCTTGATCCATGCTCCGAGGGAATATTGGGTTCCCCTACAGTCAGTCAGCTGAGATGTGCGACACGATAGTGGTGGACACTCTACCTCGGAGAGAGGATAGAGGCAGAAGTTCCATGGGCTGACTTTGAGAAGGAATTCCGAGAGGAATTCCTTTCTTCCATGATCAAGGAAGAGAAGCGGCAGGAGTTACTCACCCTTCAGCAGGGGAGTATGTCAGTACGAGAGCTGGGGATCAAGCTCAAGGATCTCTTGCGCTTTGGTCTAGATCTCTTTCCGGATGAGGAGTCTCGGGAGAGACGTTTGGAGGAGGCGCTTCGTCCTTCGCTCTAGCATGTTGTCACCCCCTTCACCCTGCCGACGTACTTGGCGGTACAGAAGAAGGCAGATGGTGGTCTCAGGCTATGCATAGACTACCGAAGGTTGAAACAGGTAACGCTCAAGAACCGTTACCCCCTTCCAAGGATAGATGATCTCTTCGACCAACTGAGGGGAGGAGGTTGGTTTTCTAAGATTGATCTACAATCTAGATATCATCAGATGAGGGTAAAGGACGGTGACATCTCGAAGACGGCTTTCAGGTGCAGGTATGGGCACTTCGAGTTTTTGGTGATGCTGTTTGGAGTTACGAATGCACCGGCTGTGTTCATGGGACTTATGAACTTTTTCTTCCAAGAGTTTCTGGACAGGTTCATTGTTGTGTTTTTTGATGACATCCTGATCTACTCAAGGTCAGAGGAGGATCACGTTGAGCATCTCAGGGCAGTCTTGGAAGTCCTTCGACACCACCAGCTTTACGGGAAATTGTCGAAGTGTAAGTTCTTGACACCAGAAGTACACATCCTTGGGCACGTGGTGTCTCAGCATGGAGTGTCGGTGGACCCGTCGAAGGTGGAGGTATTTGTTTCTTGGGTAGCACCCAATAGCATGGCAGAAGTTCGTAGTTTCTTGGGGTTAGCAAGTTACTATCAGAGGTTCATTTTGGACTTCTCTCTAGTTGTTTCTCCATTGACAGCTTTCACGAGGAAGAACCAGGTCTTCCTATGGAGTGAGCAGTTCCAGAAATCTTTTGACTACCTGAAGGAGAAGTTGGTCAGTGCTCACGTACTCAGGTTTCCAGAGGAAGGGTTATTGTATGAAGTGTTTTGTGATGCTTCTGGCCTTGGTCTGGGGTGCGTGCTGATGCAGAAGAAGGGAGTGATCTGTTATGGGTCTAGGCAGTTACGCCCTCTTGAGCGTAACTATGCCACCCATCACCTAAATCTTGCAGCAGTAGTGTTCTCACTGAAGTTGTGGTTACATTACCTCTTTGGGGAGCACATTGTGGTCTTCTCAGATCACAATAGCCTGCGTTATATCTTCTCCCAGCATGACCTGAACTTACGGCAGGGGAGGTGGGTCGAGTTTCACCAAGACTATGACTTTGAGATCTCTTATACTGAAGATAACGGCAACGTTGTGGCTGATGCCCTGAGCAGGAAGTCACATCAGGAAGTGGTTCATGAATCCACTGATGCTTGGAAGGAAATGGGAGAGTTGGCTTCCTTGCACTTGGATGCTAAGGTAGAAGGTGTTAGAGGCTGTTTTTTTTTCAGATGACGGTGCAGTCCTCCTTGTTGCAGCAGGTGGAAGAGTCCCAGTGGGGGGACTCCGAGGTGGAAGTGATGCGGGGTCGTGTTGATCAGGGGAACGCTCCAGATGTATGGTCCTAGGATAGCCGACATCGGATTCTTTTCCATAGAAGGTTGTTTGTTCCGGAGGCAATGCGTGAGGGAGTTCTCCGTAGTTCCATAGCTCAGCCTTGGCAGTACATCCAGGAGTTTCAAAAATTTACCGAGGCCTGAGGGAATAGTTTTGGTGGCCCGGGGTGAAATGGGCAGTGGCAAAGTTTGTGGCTAAATGCCTAGTGTGTCAGCAAATTAAAGTTGAACATCTATTCCCAGTGGGTTTTTGCACCCTTTAGATGTCCCAGAGTGGAAGTGGGATGACATCTCAATGGACTTCGTCACAGGACTACCCAGAGCTTAGGGTGGTTATGATTCTATCTGGGTAGTGGTGGATCGACTGAAAAAATCAGCTCACTTCTTAGCAATTAAGGAGTCAGGCCCGGTGGGTACCTTGGCACAGAGGTACGTAGATGAGGTGGTATGTTTTCATGGAGTTTCAAATACTATCATCTTAGATCGGGATACTTGGTTTACCTCACGAGTATAGAGGGGGCTACAGCATTCTTTTGGCACCCAGCTATGCCTTAGCACTTCTTTCCACCCCCAGACCGATGGGAAGACAGAGCAGACTATCCAGACATTGGAGGACATGCTACGAGCATGCGTTCTGGATTTCAGAGGATCATGGGTACGACACTTGCCTTTAGTAAATTTTGCCTACAATAACAGCTTCCACTCTACTATTGGCATGGCACCATTTGAGGCTTTGTATGGAAGGCCATGTCGTTCACCCATTTTCTGGGTAGAGGTTGGTGAGATAGGTGCTCTTGGGCCATAGGTAGTGCAAAGCACCACAGAGAAAGTCCAGCTTGTACGTGAGAGGATGAAAGCGGCTCAGGACCAACATAAGTCTTATGATGATCGTCGAAGGAGGCCCTTAGAGTTTGAGGTGGGAGATAATGTGTTCTTGAAGGATTCCCCTCAACGGGGGTAGCGGAGGTTTGGGAAAGGGAGCAAGCTCTCACCTAGGTTCATTGGACCTTTTGAGGTGTTGAAGCGAGTTGGCGAGGTGGAATATCAGCTGGCCCTGCCACCTTAGTTGGAGAAGGTTCATGACGTCTTCCACATCTCCCAACTTCATCGGTACTTACACGACGACTCTCACGTTATCGACTGGGGAGAGCTAGATATGGGAGACGATGCGACCTTCGAGGAATGACCAGTCAGAATCGAGGATCGTAAAGAGAAGGTGCTCCGTGGACGAACCATTCTGTTGGTTTGTGTGTTGTGGAGGCATGGCGGCCTCAAGGAGATCACTTGGGAGCGGGAGACCCAGATGCGCGCTCAGTATCCAGAGTTGTTTTGACTTGTGTTTCCCCTTGTTCTCCTGAGCTTTGTGTTGATGTTGTACTATGTACCTTTGATATATGGAATGCTTGGCTTGTCGGTTGTGTGACCTTTTGTTTCCTTGTTCTCTAGAAGTGTGTAACATGTCCGGATGTGTGGGGAAAGGGAAAAACATGTCTCTTAATCGAGACACATTAATGAGTATGCGATTGAACCCGTGTGGGCGAGTCAGTTCCGCCTAAAGCGGATAATATCTCGACATAGAAGATGGAATTTTCCCCAAACCATGTGTTCGGGCAATGTGTGGGTTGTACGGTGTTAGGGGCAGTGTAAGTTGGAAAATCTTAATGTATGAAAGTGGAAAGACCAAATTCTTAATCGAGACGCATTAATGAGGATGCGATTAAACTCGTGCAGGAAAGTCAGCGCCGCCTAAAGTGGATAATATCTCGACATAGGAGAAGGAATTCCTAACACATATGATTAGGGTTGTTGGTTGGGTTCCTGTTATAATGAAAACCCTAATAGGTATCTTGTTGGGTTTCCTTTGGGTTAGTTTTGAATTCTAGGGGACGAGAATGTTTTATGAGGTATCTGATGTAATGGCCCGGACCTCTCCGGCCCATTCCTTTGTCAAAAAGAAGTCCATGAAGTGTTCTGGAGGGTAAAATGGACTTTTCCCACACTTTCCAGAATTTTGAAACTACACACCGTGTAGTTTGAGTACACGTCGTGTACCCCCTTTCTGGGTATACATCGTGTTGCAGGCCGTGTCTTCGCCGTGTGAAGTAAATGAGTACACATCGTGTAGTGTAACTACACTCTGTGTACCACCTTGTCGGGTATACCCCATGTTGAAGGCTGTGTCCTTGCTGTGTGAATAATGGGTGCATGTCGTGTGTCCAGTACTACACGTCGTGTAGTCCATCCCCGCGTACGCGTTTCCAGTCAATGGTCCTATGCCGTGTTGGAGTCGTGTCCTTGCCGTGTGCAATAAATGGATACATGCCGTGTGTCCAAACTTCATGTCGTGTAGTCCTTCCCCGCGTATGTGTTACCCTCAAACCATGTATTGACCAGTCAATGGCCGCGGAGCCGTGTTGGAAGCCACGTGGAGACCGTGTGAAATAACCAAGTACATGCTGTGTACCATAAAGTACACGCCGTGTACTTTTGATTTTCTCACCTATAAAATGAGGGTTCCCCTCCTCCTTTCAACTCACCCCTCTCCTCGCCTTTCCTTTGAGCAGAGTTCTCCCAAGAGACTCGAAGGCTCTTTCTTCCATAACTTCTTCGTCCGAGCTCCGATTTACGATCCGTTAGTGGCCATAGGATTGTAACGATGAGGCGGATAATCCAAGATTGGATCCGTTGTGTTTCCTTTGGCCTTTCCTTTCTGACTTCCACCCGAGTTGGTTTTTCCGGGACCCGACAGAAGTGACGGACGCCCACGGACTTCTTCTAAAGTTGATCCGGGGGAGCGTTGTGATCAGAACCTATTGAGGTAGGGATCTTACCTTTGTCTCTCTAGTTTTTGCATCATGTGGGGTGGGTGTTCTCTTGTTTATGTGAAACAATTTTGGACTGGTTTAATAAAGATAATAACTAGCTTATATAATGGGGTTGGGAAGTTGTGATTTCTGTTACTTTATATCCTGGGGTATTATGTTATGAATTTAATGAGCTTCTGGCTACTGAAAATCATGGTCGTTGGGGGCCTTTGCTTATGCAATTAAATGTTTCCCTCTCCTTATGGATCTTCTTATTGATGGAAACTTTGTGGAATGTGGAAATTGGTTAATCACGTAAAGTTGACTATTTAAAATCTGGAACCCTTGTGTGATCACCCCGGTTGAACAAAACGGAATAATAAACATGTGGGAGTTGTCTTGGTTACGTGGCATGTGATGGGGATGTTTTGTGGGTTGTTGTGGATAGGGTGAGCAGCGGGGATGCGGTTGGCTTGGTTGTGGGTTGGTGTAAATGTTATGTTGGTAACGGGTAGCGGGGCTGCGATAAATGGTATTAAAGGGATAATAATGTACGGTGCGGTTGTGGTTATGGTGGTCGGAAGTGGGGCTACAGGGATGTGTTGGAATATGAACAGACTATGGGTTGTGAATAATAAATAAAAAGTGGAAGAGTTAATGAATGGTGGGTCATGGTAATAGAACGGGATTAATAATCAACGGGATGGATGGTTAATAAGAAGGACTTGGTTGTGTTGCTTGTGTTTTTCCTAACTTGATTTGTGGATGGCAGGAATATGTTTTATGAATGATCGATGTGGTTGGTTGTGGATAGTTTCCCAGTAGTTAAGGAACTAAATAACTAATTCTGCTGAAACATGAAAACCTAAATGGGGTTGGGTTTGTTTGTTGTATGCATGCTTCGTAATAGCAGTGCTGAGGTACGTGCTCAGTTTCTCTATTTAGGAGTCATAAGTTGGGCTGTGTGTTTGGTATACATATATATATCTGTATCTTTTGTGTTTTATCGCACCCCACCCATGTTGAGCACTTAGTGTCGAACACTCCCATTTCAGGGGAGAGGGTGTTTTTTCCTTAGTTACTAGCTCCTTCCTGCTCCTTCTCCCCTAGGCTGTGATGGCTTGAGGCAACCTTACACCTAAGACTCTTCGGATAGGTTTTGATTGGGGTGGTTTTAGCCCAAGACTCTTTGGGAAGATTCTACTGTTTCCCAAGAATCTTCGGTATGAGTCCTAGGTGTGTGCGGGTGGGATACGTGGTTGTGAGGCTCAGGTGTGTGTGGGCGGGGATACGTGGTTGTGAGGCCCAGGTGTGTGTGGGCAGGGATACATGGTTTTGAGGCCCAGGTGTGTGCGGGCGGGGATACATGGTTGTGAGGCCCAGGTGTGTGCGGGCGGGGATACGTGGTGGTGATGCCCAGGTGTGTGCGGGCGGGGAGAGTGTGGTAGCGTCCGGACGTTTTCAGTTAGGAAGAGCAGCTAACTAAAGGGAAATGGTGCGGGGTACCCAATACTCTTGTTCTTATATACTACTAATATCTGTTGTGATTGTGTTTTGTTGAGTGTGGCTGGTGAGGTTGGGTGGATATAATTCCTTGCTAGGTTTCTTCTGTTGTTCTCACGGGACATTAGGATGTCTCCCCACTTGTGTATGAGAGCTTTTGGTTTCCCTACTGAGTGTACTTGTATGCTCACTCTACGTTTACTTTTAGGTTTCCAGGAGGACTACCAATGTCGTTCGGGGCCCTACTAGTTGGACAGTTGGAGTTGTTGCAGTTGATGTACTCATGTTTTCTTTTGGTATTGTACTTTGAGCTTTCTTGTACTTTCACCTTGTTATAAAATTGTTTAAACATGCATGTGGGATTGGTTTGGGTTTATTTCTATACACTTGTTCTTTTACTTTTTGGTGGTTGACTTGTCATATTTCCCGATCTTAAAATAATAAAAGGGTAATGCCTCCCATATTTGTGAAAACTCATACCCTTGGTGCTAGTCGCCACCCCGGGGCCAACTGGAGGCTGGACATGGGGGTCATTATCTCCCTTTCACCATTGCCATCTCAGGAGGGGAATCTTTGGTGGGAGGGGGTCGTGACACATATAGAAAACATAAATACCATATATATCATATATAAAATATAGTGACATCATAATTGACACCATGAAATGTGTTAAGAGAAGATTAAACAATCATCGTTTCGTGAGGCAGTAATTCGCCAACCACAGAAATAGTATGTTCTTTAATCATTAGACGAAGGTGTGTGTAAGTGTAGCTCGAATATTTCTCATAACAACATATAATTATATTGAATATACTGGTTTTGTTGCAAAATAAAGGAATAAAAAGAGTTTAGTGGGTTGGAGAAGAAAAATAAAACAAAAGAACACAAGTGAAGACATTACCTTAAAATCGGGTAACTCCTCTTGGTTTGAACCAAAAGGGTTTCTTGAAGAGCTTTCTACCAAAGGTAAGGCTTCTAGGATGAGGAGAGGGATATGGAGAGATAAAATTGGAAGATCTTGGTCGATCCAAAGGCTTGAGAGGTGTGTGTAAGGGGGTAGAGGTGGGGGCCTTTTATAAGAGGAGAGGAGGGGCACTCTGGGAAAGTTATAAAATGTTACTTTATTATAAAATGTTTTTCAGATTTTAAAGGTCCCAAAATTATATATTTCGAGGATAATGTGATAAGGGCTCGAAATCCACCCATACAATAGTTTTTTGACAATTTTAGGTCTTAGATTTTACATTATCGTTTCATTTTATTTAAATCTTTAAATAATGAGGTAATCGCTGCATCATCATGGTGTCACAAATTATTTAATTTCTTTAATGTATAAAAATTATAAAAAAAAATATCATAATGTAGGAAATAATTTTATCTTTCTAATTAATATTTATAGTCAAAAATATGACTTGTATAACCCCATGTAAAAATTGTTTTAGTAAAACAATACATGTTTGTGACATTTTAATTTTAACTTTAAATAAAAAGTTATTAATGTCATTTTCCTACCAAAGTGACTCCATGGGGTCCCCAAGTTGACCCATGGATTTTCTTGGTCGGCCATGACTCATCCAATAAGGGTAGGACATGTGTCAAGGTCATTTCATATTATTATTACATTATTTTTACCTTAAATTACACTAATTACCTTTAATTGCGATAAATAAAACTTAAAAGTTACTATTCACAAAAAAATTATTTTAATCCCATTGAACCACATTTTACATCCTAATGACAACCATGTATGTCAGATTTTCTAAATTCAAATTACAGAAGTGGTAAAGTTTCATTTAAATGAAAAATCTGTTTCTTAACTACCACTTAGTGGTTTCACTATTCATCAAAAATTGAAGTTTTTCAGAAAAATACCAAAAATTCACCCTAAGCTATATTTGATATTCTGAATTCAAAGATGATGTCTATTTTAAAAAATTCAAAACCTATAATTTGGATTAATTAATTTAATAATTAATTCCCGCTGTCAAAACAAAAAGCGTGTTTTTAAGAAACAATATCTATTAAAAGATTCTCACTAGTTTAAGTCCAATTTCAAAGTGAAATTAATTCCAATGACCACCATTGGATTAAATGGTAAAAATATGTTCTAAATACACTTTAAGACCAATTAAAAAGATAATCTATCCATATAAATAATTCAGATTAAAAGCAGGTTTTGAATTAAAATACAACATTTTCACTAAAAATAATCTTTATCGGAAAAATAACAAAAAATTACACAATGTAAATTTTCATGTCCAGATTCTAATGAAGGATTTTATTTGGTCCAATATAACATATAAAATTTTCAAAAAGTGTATTTAAAAAGGGTTAGCCATCAAAAGGCGGTTAATCAACCTTTTAAAGAATATTAGAATATTTACGCTTAAAATTGGATTCATTGGCATTTTGAGCCTCTAAAATTTATTGGATAAAAGTAAAAATATTTGAAAAACATATATAATCATTTTTTAGTTAGTTATGTTCATTATCTCGATTACAAAGGTTGGGCGTTAACTACCATTTAAAATAATATTATTTTATTATTAGAGTGCAACGTAAGATTTCAAAGAAACTCATTGTTGCGTATTGGGTACGCCATCGAGCATAGTTTTCCCTTTAAAGTAATATTAATATTTTATTCACAAATATTAATAAATATGAAAAAGTAATATTCTTTATTTACCTGTGATGTTACATTCTTCCCCCCTTTTGGGAATTGCATCCTCGCAATTTTAAAATTGGGCTTGGAAAATTCATTGAAAGCCCCACATCAGAAAAGGAGTCAATTAAACTGTCACTTTAAAATAAAGAAAGGGACTACAAAGGTCACCCGAGTTAACCCATACTATGATTACATGTAGGAAAACATGGACATGGAAGAGAAAACAAAGGGTCATGTTCTGATGGAGAGTGATAGAAAACATGTTTAGGATAAAGTTAACCTCCAGAAAATCACAAACTGGTGATGGGTTAAATGGAATTTGATTCCCCAGTAGGAAAACTTAACAGATAACATTTTTATTTTTAAGTTACTTTTCATTGATAAATTTATTTATGAGATTAACTAAAACATAAGGAAACTTACTTACTTGTCATGTTGACTTTCAACTTTACTAGATTTCTTACACAAACTCATATTTTCTCCAAAAGACGAGCATTTAGGAAGACTTGTTCATATTAATAGTATTATAATCAACTTCTTGAGAATCACCTAATCCACAAAAGAGATCTATATATTTTCCAAGTCCTTAGACCTTAACCAAAACCAAAATTGTTAGTACGAGATTAGATAATACCCAAAAATGATAATCCTTTATAAAAATAAAATATATTGTTAATCTCCAGAATTTGTCCAACAAAACCAAAAGTTCAACGAAGACCATTCGATAAACAATTTTCCCATAAAATTCTTCAAAGTAAACCAAACTAATATTAAAACCCAAATATTTTAAGGATTTAATCACATAGTCTTCCAAGGTAAAAATTAACATTTATCTCCAAATAACATCAGTTGCTCTTAAAGTCTCATATTGAAAAGTAATTAACCTAATCATATATCCTCCATGATAGGTCAATATTTTCCTAGATAACCCAAAATAAAATTATTCTTGATTCATAAAATTATATATCTAAAAAGGATTTTTCATACTAACTAGGGACTTCACGTAGTCCAGTGGTAGGCGATGCGCCCTTTTCACCCTTCCGTTGTGGGTTTTATTCATGCGTCCTTACCAGATGCGATGGGTTGTCACCCATCCTACGGGTTTTCCTTTTTTGAAAAATCCAAAAATAACCATAACATGTATTAAACTCAATGGTTTCCTTATACCTCTCATTTTAATCCAAATTCATTACGATCTCAACATCTTAATTCTTGAAGTCTTATTTTGCCACCATAAGATAAAATAACACGATTCCCAAAATGAAAAACACCATACCTTGATCATGGCGTCCACTCGGTTTCATCGTCATCTTGTTCACGTATGTAGAAGTTCCATGCATTACAACAATTATTTAGATATCCTTCAAAATCATTTTCTTCCTCTATCCAAATACACCTTGTAAAACATGGGTCATATGGGTGTTCACAGAAAAACAGTTTGGGAAAATAATTATGTATGACATATAATTCCAAAACATCTGATAAAACATGATTTCTATAAAATAGTCGGACAAAATTTGAGTTGAAACTTTCGATTATTAGTCCTTTTAAAATACCATAAGTATGTGCTGAGAGACTATATTTTAAAAGAAAATATAAATAGGTTGCTCAAGGGTCTCCTTCTTCAACACCATTTTTAAAAACATAATATGCTTCAAAGTCTTGTGATAAGGTAAAATATTTAAAAATACCTTGATAATATTTACCTTTCTTTAAAATATGAGAATATTTTGAAAATGGTTTTTGTCTAAATACAAACCATGATCCAAGATGATAACAAGGTATAGTGGAGGTGTTTTATATCTCAAACAACTGCTTGCAAGTGAGTTGTATGCCAGAAAAAGTTTCAAAATCATCCGAATATGACTTTGCAATAATTATTTCAAGCATGTCATCAGTAAAAGATAGGAATGTCGTTTGAGATCCTCCTCCTTCCATTCGTAACCGACTTTACTTGACCTGAAAAAAATTATAAAACAAGGATTTAACTGAAATAATAGATATAGGGACTAACCATGTGTCTAACGAAAACTTCTAATCCATAAAGTTGTCTAAACCGGCCTCTGATACCAACTATATGGACCCACCCTTAAAACCTTACATAATAATGAATTAAATGAATAATTCACATAGATTATCTTTTCAGGTTTATAGTTTTAAGGAATTAGGACATAACTATTACACCTCAAAAGATTACAAAGTAGACACTTCTACTAAGTTTCCATAAAATAAAAACACTTAAAAAGAAACATGTCTAGTTCCATGTTTTAGATAGAATGTCTTTCCTTGATCCCATCCTTGACCCTATTCATCTTTAATTCCTGTGGAAAACATTTCGAAAACATGGGATGAGCATAAAAATCCCAGTAAAGGATACACAAAGGAGGAAAACTGTTAGTTTTTCAAAACAACATGTAAACCATGAATACTTTATCAAAGTAATACTTTTCACCTTTATGAAGTAGTAAATATTCTTCTCTGAATAAAAGATCATTACATACCCTTTTTTAACCAAAATATTACCATAAAGCCCATATAAAGAACACATAACATATAAAGGTAACTTGGGACATAAACATACTTAAATGGAATAACCATACGGTCGACTTCCATGCATATCACTTAATGGAATAGCCATTCGGCCGACATCCATACCCAATGAATTGGAGGTTATAACATAACAACCCATTCTGGTATTCACGAAACCACCCGTCATATGGTTTATCACGTAACCACCCATCAAATTTCCAAGTACCATTATAAAATCATAAGACATAAAACAAATATAATGGAAAGAAAAAATTTACACATTTCGATCGCAATATATCACTTAAATATATTGACATAATAAGTTAATCATAAAAACCATTTTCAATACCAAAATACATAAAAGAGTATATGGTATTTATTTCATTTTAAAAACATTACGGTTTATTGAGGAAGCCAAAGACCAAATAATACTCGCGGCGGTGGAAAAGGTCGTTGTCACCGCGTACGTTAAAATAAAAATTCCCTTTTGTCGTTTCGTAAAATTATTTGTAGAAAAATATTCCCTTTGAATGAAATGAAAAGTGAAAGGTTTTTTATACATCATATAAAAGAAAGTTTTGTATTAGAAAAAAATATGTCTCAATGAAATGAGATTGAGACGAAGTCCCTTACAAAGATGGTATCCTTAGATTAAAGATAAATCAATTACATAATATATGTGTGAAAAATATAAATACACCCAATATAAGTTGATATTAAGTGTAAAAAAATCAGATTCATTCACACATATTCATATCATGACATATTCAAGGAGTACAAGTTTAACCCAAAGTATTGAAATTGAGTTAAGAAGTTCCCTTTCAAGAATTCGACACCCTAACGGCGTCACTTTATAATTCATAAAATGATTTGATGAGAGAGAAAATTTTATCTCATCACTTGGACATAAAATTTACATCAATAAGGATATATAATAACATATCCCAACATAAGAAGATGTAAATTAAAAGACATAACATAAAGAAGTCTTTTTAAAAAGAGGAGGGTGAAAGGTTCCCTTACCGACTTGGGTAACTTTCGAAACATACACCCCATGAAAGAAGGACTATAAAAAATTGATGTAAATACTCATAAACGAAATTATATTACACAAATAGTAGAATAATGGGCAGTACATACACCTCTCAAAGGAAATGGTGTCAAATGTGGCATAAATCTCAAGGGAATAAAACTGAGATGAAAAATCCCTTACGAAAACTCGGCAGCCTAACGGCGCCATATAAAACTTCCAAAAATGGATTTATGAGATCAAATAGGGTCTCTAATAATATGAACATAAAAATTAAATAATGATGAATATAAAATAACAGTCCCAAAAATAATAAATATGATCTTAAAAGAAATGACATAAAAGAGAGTACTTAAAAAGAAAGAGAGAGGTAGGTTCCCTTACCTTAAGTCCGACTTGTCTTGTTCGTTTCTTTATATTACTGAATAATAAACATTGGTCAATTTAGAATTTCTTAAGTTCCTCCTTTAATGTTTATTATTTAATTCATGTCACATATTATAATTTTATAATAATTGGTTAATAATATGAGTTCATATCAGACGTTTTTGTCGATGTTTGGTACATGAGTCAAAAATGAAATTGTTTGAAAATGATTGTCCATGTAGTTATAAGTAAATCATCTCCAGAATAGTATTAATGATTTAAATATCATATATATCTATTACATGTTCATTTTATACTATTCCATAACATTTGGAGATAAAAATAAATGAAATGCACCATTCATGGAGACGGTAGGCCGTACGTACGCATGAACGCTACATTCATTTCTTTTTCATATTAATGGAATTAAAAATAAATGAGAGATATATATATTATAATTCCAGTATAATATATAAGTTATATAGGTCACATATGTTCATTAATTTCATTCTTTATTCATTCCATGTATTGCATGAACGAGTCACATCACTTGAGGGGGCGGTAGTCCACGCTTCCTCGTATGAAATTATCGCATTTGCACAACATGAAAAGCATAAAGGTATGTTTTAAATATAAAATACAGAAGAATATAGAAAACATAAATACCATATATATATAATATATAAAATACAGTTACATCATAATGGCCACCATGAAAGGTGTTAAGAGAAGATTAAACAATCATCGTTTCGGGAGGGAGTAATTCGCCATCCACATAAACAGTATGTTCTTTAACCATTAGACGAAGGTGTGTGTAAGTGTAGCTCGAATATTTCTCATAAAAACATCCTAGTATATTTAATATAGTATTTTTGTTACAAAATAAAGGAATAAAAAGAGTTTAGGGGGTTGGAGAAGAAAAATAAAACAAAAGAACACAAGTGAAGACATTACCTTCAAATCGGCTAACTCCTCTTGGTCTGAATCAAAATGGTTTCTTGAAGAGCTTTATTCCAAAGGTAAGGCTTCTAGGATGAGGATAGGGATGTGGAGAGATAAAATTGGCAGATATTTGTTGATCCAAATGCTTGATAGGTGTGTTTAAGGGGGTAGAGTTGGGGGTCTTTTATAAGAGGAGAGGAGGGGCACTCTAGGAAAGATATAAAATGTTACTTTATTATAAAATTCTTTTCGGATTTTAAAGGTCCCAAAATTATATGTTTCTAGTATAAAGTGATAAGGTCTCTAAATACACCCATAAAATTGGTTTTTGAAAAGTTTAGGTCTTAGATTTTACATCATCTTTTCATTTTATTTAAATCTTTAAATAATGAGGAAATCGCTGCATCATCATGGTGTCATAAATAATTTAATTTATTTAATGTCTAAAAATTATAAAAAAAATATCATGATGTAGGAAATATTTTTATCTTTCTAATGAATATCTATAGTCAAAAATATGACTTTTATAACCCCATGTAATAATTGTTTTAGTAAAACATTACATGTTTATGACATTTTAATTTTAACTTTAAATAAAAAGTTATTAATGTCATTTTCCTACCAAAGTGACTCCATGGAGTCCCCAAGTTGACCAATGGATTTTTTTGGTCGGACATAACTTATCCAATAAGGGTAGGACATGTTTCAAGGTCATTTCATATTATTATAACATTATTTTTACCTTAAATTACACTAATTACCTTTGATCGCGATTAATAAAGCTTAAAAGTTACTATTCACCAAAAAATTATTTTTATCCCATTGAAGCACATTTTACATCCTAATGAAAACCATTTATGTCGGATTTATAAAATTCAAATCACAGAAGTGGTAAAGTTTCATTTAAACGAAAAATCGGTTTTTTAACTACCACTTAGTGGTTTCACTATTCATCAAAAATTGAAGTTTTTCAGAAAAATACCAAAACTTCAACCTAAGCTATATTTGATATTTTTAATTCAAAAATGATGTCTATTTTAAAAAATTAAAAACCTATAATTTTCATTAATTAATTTAATAATTAATTTCTTCTGTCAAAACAAATAGCGTGTTTTTAAGAAACAATATCTATTAAAAGATTGACACTAATTTAAGTCCAATTTCAAAGAGAAATTAATTCCAATGACCGCCATTGGATTAAATGGTAAAAATATATTCTAACTACGCTTTAATACCAATTAAAAAGATAAACTATCCATATAAATAATTCAGATTAAAAGGAGGTTTTGAATTAAAATACAACATTTTCACTAAAAAGATCTTTATCCGAAAAAATAACAAACGATTACACAAAGTAAATTTTCATGTCTAGATTCTAAAGAAAGATTTTATTTCTTCCAATATAACATATAAAATTGTCAAAAGTGTATTTAAAAAGGTTTATCCATCAAAAGGCAGTTAATCAACCTTTTAAAGAATTTTATAATATTTACGCTTAAAATTGGATTCATTCGCATTTTAAGCCTCTAACATTTATTGGATAAAAGTAAAAATATTTGACAAACATATATAATAATTTTGTATTTAGTTCTATCCATTCCCTCCATTAAAACGTTTGGGCGTTAACTACCATTTAAAATAATATTATTTTATTATTAGAGTGAAAAGTAAGATTTCAAAGAAACTCGTTGTTGCGTATTGGGTACGCCATCAGGCATAGCATTCCCTTCAAAGTAATATTAATATTTTATTCACAAATATTAATAAATATGAAAAAGTAATATTCTTTATTTACCTGGGATGTTACATCATTCCCCCATTTTGGGAATTGCATCCTCGCAATTTTAAAATTGGGCTTGGAAACTTCATTGAAAGCCCCACATCGGAAAAGGAGTCAATTAAACTGTCACTTTAAAAGAAAGAAAGGGAAGTACAAAGGTCACCTGAGTTAACCCATACTAGGATTACATGTACGAAAACATGGACATGGAAGAGAAAACAAAGGGTCATGTTCTGTTGGAGAGTGATAGAAAACATTTTTAGGAGAAAGTTAACCTCCAAAAAATCACAAACTGGTGATGGGTTAAATGCTATTTGATTCCCCAGTAGGAAAAGTTAACAGACAACATTTTTGTTTTTAAGTTACTTTTCATTGAGAAATTTATTTATGAGCTTAACTAAAACATAAGGAAACGTACTTACTTGTCATGTTGACTTTCAACTTTACTATATTTCTTACACAAACTCATATTTTCTCCAAAAGACGAGCATTTAGGAAGACTTGTTCATATTAAGGTACTATAATAAACTTCTTGATAATCTCCTAATCCACAAAAGAGAACTATATATTTTCCAAGTCCTTATACCTTAACCAAAACCAAAATTGTTAGTACCATATCAGATAATACCCAAAAAGGATAATCCTTTATAAGAAGAAAATATATTCTTAATCTCCAGAATTTGTCCAAGAAAACCCAAATTTCATCGAAGACCATTAAATAAACAATTTGTCCATAAAATTATTCAAAGTAAACCAAACTAAGATTGAAACCCAAATATTTTAAGGATTTAATCACATAGTCTTCCAAGGTAAAAATTAACATTTATCTCCAAATAAAATCAGTTTCTCTTAAAGTCTCATATTGAAAAGTAATTAACCTAATCATATATCCTCCATGATAGGTCAACATTTTCCTAGATAACCCAAAATCAAGTTATTCTTGATTCATAAAATTATATAACTAAAAAGGATTTTTCATACTAACCAGGTACTTCATGTAGTCCAGTGGTAGGCGATGGGCCCTTTTCGCCCTTCAGTTGTGGGTTTGATTCCTACGGCCATACCAGATGCGACGGGTTGTCACACATCCTACGGGTTTTCATTTTTATAAAACTCTAAAAATAACCCTAACATGTATTAACCTCAATGGTTTCGTTATACCTTTCATTTTCATCCAAATTCATTACGATCTCAACATCTTAATTCTTGAAGTCTTATTTCTCCACCATAAGATAAAATAACATGATTCCAAAAATGAATAACAGCATACCTTGATCATGGAGTCCACTCGGTTTCATCATCATCTTGTTCACGTAGGTAGTTGTTCCATGAATTACAACAATGATTTAGAGATCCTTCAAAATCATTTTCTTCCTCCATCCAAATACACCTTGTACAACATGGGTCATATGGGTGTTCACAGAAAAAAAAAAGTTTTGGAAAATAATCATGTATGAAATATAATTCCAAAACATCTGATAAAACATGATTTCTAAAAAATAGTCATACAAAATTTGAGTTGAAACTTTCGATTATTGGTCCTTTTAAAATACCATAAGTATGTGCTGAGAGACTATATTTTAAAAACAAATATAAATAGGTTGCTCAAGGGTCTCCTTCTTCAGCACCATTTTTAAAATCATAATATGCTTCAAAATCTTGTGATAAGGTAAAATATTTGAAAATACCTTGATAATATTTACCTTTCCTGAAAATATGAGAATATTGTGAAAATGGTATTTGTCTAAATACAAACCATGATCCACGATGATAATGAGGTATAGTGGGGGTGTTTGATATATCAAACTACTTCTTGCAAGTGAGTTGTATGCTAGAAAAATTTTCACAATCATCCGAACAAGACTTTGCAATAATTATTACAAGCATGTCATCAGGAAGAGATATGAATGTCGTTTGAGATCCTCCTCCTTCCATTAGTAACTGAATTTACTTGACCTGAAAAAAATTATAAAACAAGGATTTAACTAAAATAATAGATATAGGGACTAACCATGTGTCTAACAAAAAATCCTAATCCCTAAAGTTGTCTAAACTGGCCTCTGATACCAACTATAAGGACCCAGCCTTAAAACCTTACATAATCATGAATTAAATGAATAATTCACATAGATGATCTTTTCAGGTTTATAGTTTTAGATAATTAGTACATAACTATTACATCTCAAAAGATTACAAAGTATACACTTCTACTAAGTTTCCATAAAATAAAAACACTTAAAAAGAAACATGTCTAGTTCCATGTTTTAGATAGCATGTCTTTCCTTAATCCATCCTTGACCCTATTCATCTTTAAGTCCTGTGGAAAAAATTTAAAAAACTTGGGATGAGCATAAAAAGCCCAGTAAAAGATACACAAAGGAGGAAAACTATTAGTTTTTCAAAACAACAAGTAAACCACGAATACTTTATCAAAGTAATAATTTTCACCTTTATGAAGTAGTAAATATTCTTCTTTGAATAAAAGATCATTACTTACCCTTTTGTAACCAAAATATTACCATAAAACCCATATAAAGAACACATAACATATAAAGTTAACTTGGGACATAAACATACTTAAATGGAATAACTATATGGTCAACTTCCACACATATCACTTAATGGAATAGCCATACGGCCGACTTCCATACCCAATGCATTGGAGGTTATAACCTAACCACCCGTCCTGGTATTCATGGCACCACCCGTCATATGGTTTATCACCTAACCTCCTGTCAAATGTCCAAATACCATTATAAAATCATAAGACATAAAACAAATATAATGGAAAGAAAACATTTCCACATTTCGATCACAATATTTCACTTCAATATATTGACATAACAAGTTCATCATAAAAACCATTTTCAATTCCAAAATACATAAAAGAGTATATGGTATTTATTTATTTTTAAAAACATTACAGCTTGTTGAGGAATCCAAAGGCCAAATAATACTCGCAGCGGCGGAAAAGGTCGTTGTCACCGCGTACGTTAAAATAAATATTCCTTTTTGTCATTTAGTAAAATGCTTCATAGAAAAAGATTCGATTTGAATGAAATGAAAAGTAAAAGGTGTTTTATACAACGTATAAAATAAAGTCTTGTATTAGAACAAAATATGCCTCAATGAAAGGAGATTGAGACGAAGTCCCTTACAAATACGGTATCCTTAGATTAAGGATAAATCAATTACATAATTAATGTGTGAAAAATATAAATACACCCAATATAAGTGGATATTACATGTAAAACAATCATATTAATTCACACATATTCATAGAATGACATATTCAAGGAGTAGAAGTTCAACCCAAAGGATTGAAATTGAGTTAAGAAGTTCCCTTGCAAGAATTTGACAGCCTAACAGCGTCACTTTAAAATTCATAAAATGAGTTGATGAGAGAGAAAATGGTATCTCATCCCTTAGAAATAAAATTTACATCAATAAGGATATATAAGAACATATCCCAACATAATAAGATGTAAATTAAAATACATAACATAAAGAAGTCTTTTTAAAAAGAGTAGGGTGAAAGGTTCCCTCACCGACTTGGGTAACTTTCGAAACGTTCACCCCGTGAAAAAAGGACTATAAAACATTGATGTAAATACTCATAAACGAAATTATATTAAAAAAATAGTAGAATAATGGGAAGTACATACACATATCAAAGGAAATGGTGGCAAATGTGGCATAAATCTCTCGGGAATAAAACTGAGATGAAAAATCCCTTACGAAAACTCGGCAGCCTAACGGCGCCATATAAAACTTCCAAAAATGGATTTATGAGATCAAATAGGTTATCTAATAATATTAACATAAAAATTACAGAATGAGGAATATAAAAGAAAATTCCCAAACATAAGAAGGATGTGCTTAAAAGAAATGAAATAAAAGAGAGTACTTAAAAAGAAAGAGAGAGGTAGGATCCCTTACCTTAAGTCTGACTTGTCTTGTTCGTTTCTTTATATTCCTGAATAATAAACTTTGGTCAATTTATAATTTCTTAAGGTCCTCCTTTAAATTTTATTATTCAATTCATATCACATATTATAATTTTATAATAATTTTTTAATAATGTGAGTTCATATCAGACGTTTTTGTGGATGTTCAGTACATGAGTCAAAAAAGAACTTGTTTGAAAATGATTGTCCATGTAGTTATAATTAAATCATATCCAGAATATTATTAATGATTTAAATATAATATATATTCAGTTAATATTCATTTTATACAATTCCATAACATTTGGAGATAAAAAGAAACGAAATGCACCATTCATGGAGACGGTAGGTCGTACATACGCATGAACACTACTTTCATTTCTTTGTCGTATTAATGGAATTAAAAATAAATGAGAGATATATATATTATAATTACAGTATAACATATATGTTATATAAGTCACATATGTTCATTAATTTCTTTCTTTATAAATTCCATGTATTGCATGAACGAGTCACATCACTTGAGGGGGCGGTAGTCCACACTTCCTCGTATGAAATTATTGCATTTTCACAACATTCAAAGCATAATGGTATGTTTTAAATATAAAATACAGAAGCATATAGAAAACATAAATACCATATGTATCATATATAAAATACAGTGACATCATAATGGACACCATGAAATGTGTTAAGAGAAGATTAAACAATCATCATTTCATGAGGCAGTAATTCTCCATCCATAGAAATAGTATGTTCTTTAACCATTAGACGAAGGTGTGTGTAAGTGTAGCTCGAATATTTCTCATAACAACATCCTATTATATTGAATATACTGGTTTTGTTACAAAATAAAGGAATAAAAAGAGTTTAGTGGGTTGGATAAGAAAAATAAAACAAAAGAACACAAGTGAAGACATTACCTTCAAATCAGGTAAATCCTCTTGGTTTGAACCAAAAGGGTTTCTTGAAGAGATTTCTGCCAAAGGTAAGGCTTATAGGATTAGTAGAGGGATGTGGAGAGATAAAATTGGCAGATCTTGGTCGAGCCAAAGGCTTGATAGGTGTGTGTAAGGGGGTAGAGGTGGGGCCTTTTATAAGAGGAGAGGAGGGGCACTCTTGGAAAGTTATAAAATGTTACTTCATTATAAAATGCTTTTCGGATTTCAGAGGACCCAAAATTATATATTTCGAGAATAAGGTGATAATGGCTCGAAATCCACCCATACAATAAGTTTTTGACAAGTGTAGGTCTTAGATTTTACATTATCTTTTCATTTTATTTAAATATTTAAATAATGAGGTAATCACTGCATCATCATGGTGTCAAAAATAATTTAATTTATTTAATGTGAAAAAATTATAAAAAAAATATCATGATGTAGGAAATTTTTTTATATTTCTAATGAATATTTATAGTAAAAAATATTACTTGTATAACCCCATGTAAAAATTGTTTTATTAAAACAATACATGTTTGTGACATTTTAATTTTAACTTTAAATAAAATTTATTAATGTCATTTTCCTTCCAAAGTGACTCCATGGGGTCCCCAAGTTGACCCATGGATTGTCTTGGTCGGACATGACTCATACAATAAGGTTAGTACATATGTCAAGGTCATTTCATATTATTATAACATTATTTTTACCTTAAATTACACTAATTACCTTTAATCGCGATTAATAAAACTTAAAAGTTACTATTCACCAAAAAAATATTTTAATCCCATTGAACAAAATTTTACATTCTAATGACAACCATGTATGTCAGATTTTTGAAATTCAAATCACAGAAGTTGTAATGTTTCATTTAAACGAAAAATCAGTTTTTTAACTACCACTTAGTGGTTTCACTATTCATCAAAAATTGAAGTTTTTCAGAAAAATACCAAAAATCCACCCTAAGCTATATTTAATCTTTCGAATTCAAAAATGATGTCTATTTTACAAAATTCAAAACCTATAAGTTTCATTAATTAATTTAATAATTAATTCACACTGTCAAAACAAATAGTGTGTTTTTAAGAAACAATATCTATTAAAAGATTGACACTAGTTTAAGTCCAATTTCAAAGTAAAATTAATTCCAATGACCACCATTAGATTAAATGGTAAAAATATATTCTAACTAAACTTTAAGCCCAATTAAAAAGATAATCTATCCATATAAGTAATTCAAATTAAAATGAGGTTTTGAATTAAAATACAACATTTTCACTAAAAATGATCTTTATCGGAAAAATAACAAAAATTTACACAAAGTAAATTTTCATGTCCAGATTCCAAATAAGGATTTTATTTGGTCCAATATAACATATTAAATTGTCAAAAAGTTTATTTAAAAAGGGTTAGCCATCAAAAGGTGGTTAATCAACCTTTTAAAGAATATTAGAATATTTACGCTTAAAATTGGATTCATTCGCATTTTAAGCCTCTAACATTTATTGGATAAAAGTAAAAATACTTGAAAAACATATATAATCATTTTTTAGTTAGTTATGTTCATTCTCTCCATTACAACGGTTGGGTGTTAACTACCATTTAAAATAATATTATTTTATTATTAGAGTGCAACGTAAGATTTCAAAGAAACTCGTTGTTGCGTATTGGGTACGCCATCGAGCATAGTGTTCCCTTTAAAGTAATATTAATATTTTATTCAAAAATATTAATAAATATGAAAAATTAATATTCTTTATTTACCTGGGATGTTACAAAAGGAATGTCTAAATAGAAGATGTACCTATTGTGAAGGAATATGTTGATTTTTTTCCATAGGATTTTCCTGGACATCCTCCAGAATGAGAAATTGAGTTTTCCATTGATTTCATCATCATCATCATCATTATAATTTTATTATTAGGCCAAAAGGCTACAAGAAAGGAGGACAGCCAGGGCTTATGGAAGCCGAAAGTAATACAAGCCAAGGGCATCAGCCTGACTCAAGTTCACCCCCTCAGGTTTGAGTAAGAAAACATCAGAAAGGCAACTAAACAGGGTATCAGGAGAAGCCAGGGAGGCCAAGTAGTCCGCCACTTTGTTCCCCTCCCGCCAAGTGTGGGTGACCAAAATGTTGTCTCTTAGGAGGGCCTTACATTGCCGAATAATATAAGAGATTGGCCAGGGGACGGAGCCTTTACAAAGTAAATCATCATGGATAATCATAGAATCAGTCTCCACCTTGGAAATAGAAATGTCTCATTCCCTGCAGATGGAAAGAACTGAAAGAACGGCTCTATCCTCTGCCCGAACAGAATTGCCACTCCCAAAGTGAGCTGTGAATGCCAAGACGACACTTCCCCTAGCATCACGAACCACCCCACCACCACGCATGTCCCCCAGGACACAGGACCCATCCATGTTGAGCTTGAGGCCCAACTTAGGAGGAACCCATCGAACCCAAAGCCCCCTGGAAATAAAGGGAAGAACCACAGCCACATGGACACCCAAATAACGAATGGACGGAGCCTCCTTCCAGTTACCAGAATGGAAAATCAGCTCAACCATCATGCACCGAACTCTTCCCACGATGGAACTACCAGTGTAACTAATCCCCTTGAACCTGGCTCGGTTCCTGGCTTTCCATAAGCACTAGCAGCCCACATTAAATATTAAGGAGTGTGCCATCTTTTTCACCTCTAAACCTTCGGACCCCTGAAACCAACAATCCAGAAACACATCAATGTTGGACACTTGCGGAAAGTAATCTGTAAACACCCCAAAGGTACTCCAAACCATGCGCGCCCAAGCCCCTTCAAAAAAAATATGGCTCATTTTCTCTTCTTTTCGATCCAAACAACACTGACAACAGGAGGCCATGGAGATATCTAGGCGTTTAACGTTGGAATCAGACGCTAGCACATTGTTCCGAATTCTCCAGGAGAGAAAGTTGAGTTTAGCAGGGATTTTTTTTCACCAGATGATCTCATTCCATCTATTATACTGATCCTGAGAGACGGTCATCCTACAATAGTCCTTCGAGTTAAATTTTTCTGAGATAGATGGAGTAAAAACACACCTATCCTACTCCGAGGAGATGAGAATGGATTCAAAAAGATCCTGCTGAGACGTATTCAAAACTGATTTAAAAACACTGGATAGGGGATCGATTCCTTGAAGGAGATCATAGGAGCAGGACACCCGAGAAAGGCAAGCATGTTACCCGACCAGTTATGAAACCAGTAAAGTATGTTTCCTTCACCAATGATCCATTGTGAATGAGGAAGGAGGTTCGAAATGATACTACACACAGAGGACCATGGGACAACCCATTTGCGGAAGGAGAAGCAGAACTGGTTTGGTACTTTTGGTACATAAGTTTCCCCCACAAGGTACGCTCCTTGATGATCTCCCAGGCGAGCCTCGCATGCATGAACTGGATTGAGACCGCCAAACTATTGACACTGATCCATCCCTCGCGCACTGGCCTCGTCATATTCCCCCATGAGACCCAATGTCTCTTCCCCTTAGAATGGGCGTCCCAGATGAAATGAGCAAGGAGCCTATCAATGGATTGAATGAAACCCTTCGGCACAGTAGAGGCGGCAAGAGCATGCACTGGAATTGCCGACAGAACACTGTTGACAAGAGATATGCGGCCACCGAAGGATAAGAAGTGGTTTTCCCAGTTCAGAATACGGCATGTGATTATGTGCATGACTTTTTCAAAGTTCCTGATATAGAGTTTTCCTGGAGAAACAGGGGTACCGAGATACTCCATGGGGAAGACTTCACGCTGCATGTTCAAGCTAATACTCAGATCACGAACTCTTCTTTCATGGCATGAATCAGAAACATAAAAGTTTCTCTTCTCTCTATTGATGATTTGACCACTCCAATAGTAATATTCCTCTAATAATTTGTTAAATCCTTGAACGAAACTCTTCCTCACATTCATGAAAATAAATGTATCATCATCAAACATCAAGTGCGATGTGGAATGAAGCCTAAACTTCCTACGAAAGGGAAGTATGACCCCATTGGAAATACCATTGTTGATAAACCTACTAAGGGTATCTTGCATGAGAATAAAGATTCTCAGAGATAGGGGGTCACCTTTCCATAGACCTCGGACGGCCTTGAAAAAAGATGTGAGTACGCCCCATGAACGAAACATCCATCCGTGAGGAACTAACACATCTGAAGATGAGGTCGGAGGCCCAAGAAGAAAAACCCATCATTGTAAGGACCCTGTTGATAAAACCCCACTCCATCATATCATACTCCTTGCTCATGTCCAACTTAATGACCATGTTGGAACCTGGATATTTGAAGTTGAGATCTTTCAGCATTTCCTGCACCAGTGCCATCGCACCCTGAATGGAACGTTCCTTCACAAACCCATGTTGCTACATGGAAATACTCATGGGAAGAAGTCTAGACAACCGCCTGTTGAGGACAGATGAAAAGATTTTATAAGGGAAATTTCACATGCTTATAGGATGGTAATGTTGGAGAGAAGAAGGATCTTTGATCTTTAGAAGAAGCATGAGAGTCGTAGATGAGGCGATCTGAGGAAGGCCACCCCTGCGGAAAAAGTCCTGGATGGCGTGAATGATATCACTCCTAACAGCCTCCCAAGATCCCCTATAAAAGGATCCAAGGAACCCATCAGGACCTGTTACACTCTTTGGATCCAGGCTTAGCATGGCCTCATGAATCTCCTCCTCCACAAGAATACCTTCCAGCAGGTTGTTGTCCTAGACAGACACGAGTCTAGGAATCCCCTCCCATAACGAGCCTTCCACAGAGGGGTACCCTTGGGCCATGGACTCATATGGACCAGAAAGAAGATCCTTAAAATGAGAAAGATCCAATCCCTCGACCACCTCTCTGTCATCTGTGAAAGATCCATCCTCCAGAACCTGGTTTTGTTTGATAGCATGTCTCTTCTCCCGAATGCAAGCGTGGAAAAAAGCGGTATTCTTTTCCCCTTACTTGAGCCATTTGACCCGTGAACTTTCCCTTGCCTTTCGCTCCTACAAAAGAACCATGACCTCCATGTTGTTTATTTTCTCCACAATTTATCCAAAAGAAGAGTCGTCCCAGAACTCCTTAAGTCTAGACTCAAGCCGATCAACTTCAAGCTTGAGCACATCCAAGTCCTGATCCAAAGAAGGGAGGGACTGAGCCCAGATTTGAAGTTCCTGCTTGAGGCGCCTTAACTTGGAATGAAAAGCCAGCCAGGAGTGGCCCTGAGATGGTTCGGCCCAGATGTTCCTAACCAGTCGATGATAGTCAAGGATACTCGACCACTTTCTAGAGAAGTAGAACCTCTCCTGCGAAACCTCCCTCCAGCACAAGGATAACAAGAGTGGGGAGTGATCAGATATTCTAAGAGTCAAGTGGCCCACCTTTGAATTTGGAAACAAGGAAATGGCATGGATGTTGGAGATGAAATGGTTGAGTCTACTACAACTTCGACTGTCACCCTTGCGGTTATTGCACCAAGTAAAGGGGTCTCATGAATAGCCAAAGTCCGACAACCCTTTGCCAGCCATGAAATGAGTGAAGGACATTCTATCCCTTCTAGGAAAGTCCCTACGACCCTTATTCTCCTCTGGGAGGGAAACAACGTTAAAATACCCCCCACCCCACCACCCAAGCCTGGTTTCCAGGATCGAAAGCATTCAGCTCGGACCACAAAACTTCCCTTCTCTAAGCATCACAACTTCCATAGACAAAGGAGGAAAAAAGAGAGTCCCTGCCAAATGAAATTTTTGTAGTCATATGTTGGTCACCCACAAGGACCAAGTCCACAGTGACGTCCCTATGCCAAAAAATCCATATGTGTTTGTTGATCGGATTCGCATTCATGGAATCATGCATTTGCACCTTACGAGTGAACTCGAAAATCATGGTAGGGGCCAGTTTGTGTTCGAGGATCACAGTCATTTTTGGCTTTGTTTCTTTTAAATTCTGAGGATATGAAATCTGTTTTCACCCTTTCCCCAACTCCTCAGGCGTTCTAGATGAGAATAGGAATCATTGAAACAAGGGAGGCCTAGCTTTGTCCCCAGGCACTATGGTCTCTTCCAAGAGGATTGAAGGACATTCCCTATGACAACCCTGCTTTTTATTACAACTTAAACATGCTTTATTACATATAACTTCACTTGATACAACAAAGAAGATCGAGAGGTTTAGTGTCTTTGGGGCTTAGGATCATTACATAAAAACTTTAAACTTGAAATAGAACATCTTTATTGAAAACTTCCTTTACATGACCACTACATTCCTTCGTACTTAGCATTGCATGGGATAACCTGAGGACATGCATAAGAAAAGGGTGAGCTATAAATCCCAGTAAGGGAGTACAAAATAAATAACATGAGGAGTACAATACATGTTAGGCAATAGGAACATAAATATAGCATAAGAGTAACATGAACATAAAGTCATGATAAATCATGATAATCATAACATGGAAATGTGGCAACAACACTTAACATTGAATTAGCATGAGCCAAGGCTCATTGCGCATGGAGCATGAGTAAACCCTCATTGCACTTGAAGCACGAGTAAACCCTCGTTGCACTTGAATTAGCATGGGTCAACACTCATTGCACATGATGTATCATGATACTATACTTTACCCAATGCATTGGAGCGCTATAAAGGGCGCACCCTTCTTAAACATTTCATTTCATGCATAAGTGTGCCACATGGATCATAAAACATGGATTCATAAAATATAATCATTTATTCCATGATAAAGGAATGTGGAATTCATACATGAAACTTTACAATCAATAAGTAAATGTGCATAAAGGTGAATACCCTTGATGGAGAAATGAGCATGGTATTCACTACACAATGACATTGGCTTAGAAAATCGGTGCGATTTCGGCAGCGTAACGGTGTGACATAAAAATTCATAAAAAAGGTTGATGAGAGAGAAAGGGGTTCCTCATCATATTTACATGTAATGGACAGTAAGTAGTTCATATATATACATGTCCCAACAATTGAAAAAGAATTTAGATTCATGATACAAAAGTATTGCTTGAATGTAAAAGAAGAGAGAGAAGTTCCTTTCGGAATTTCGGCATAGTAACGGGTGTACATGGGAGGCATTTAATGAGAGAGAAAGGGGTCTACCATCATTCAAGAAATAAGAGGGCAGTATGGGGGAGGTGAGAAACCATACCCCAACATTCATAATTGAAATTAAAATGGAAATAGAACTTAAAGAAAATTGACAGAAATGAGAAAGGAATAAAAAAACCCTTACTTGGAAGTGTGCTTCCAAAGGCTAGAGAGAGGCTTGTGAGAGGCTTCTTGGGAGCTTGGGGAACCTTGAGAGGATTCTAGAGAGAGTAGGGAAGAGGTTGGACTAACTCCAAGGGCATTGAGTGAGGAGGAAGTGGGAGATTGGGTGGGTTTATATAGGAAAGGTGAGAGAATTATTTATTATTTAGGTTTGGGACCCCTTATATTAAAATAATCCAAAACACAAACCATCCCATGGTATTTGCCCATGTTTTTTAAAAAAGGAAAGAGGAAAAAAATATTTTACAAGTCCAAGGTCCTAACTTATTAAAAAATTAGGGTTGCTTATGTGGAGGTGAGTCACACTCCCATGGAAATTAATTTAAAAAGGCAAAGTGTTGAATAAGTCTTGAGGGATCCATTAATGCTTTGAAAAGTAAGTCAAACAAACCCAAAACCTCATTATTTTAATGATAAAACACATATTGGCCGAACATAAGGATTATGGTATTTTATTACATCACCATTGGGTCATTATGGTGTCATAAAACACATTATATAATTAAATGGTATTTAATTTTTACCCAAAAATTTGACTGTCTCAGAAAATTATGAAAAATTCACTGTTGAATAATTTCGACGTCCTGATTCCAAAAATAATATTTATTTTATCTAAATAATTTTTTAAATATGTGAATTTTCACTTTTAGAAATAAAAACCGACATTTATAAAAAAATTCACGGGTTTTAACAAAAATGGATTTCAAACCTTAATAAAAAATTTTAATTGCATTCATAAAATTATAAGATCATTTATATTTAATAAAAATTAATTTAATATTAATAATAATATTTTATTAAAATATTATTTAATTCAAAAATCCTTTAATTTAATAAAATATAATTCTTAATTAAATAATAACTAAAAACACCATTTGTACTTTAAAAACTAATTACAATGTATCAAAAATGACTAGAAATTATATTCATTATTATATACAAAAATAATGTACATGAACATGGTGCTACTTATTTGTTACATAACCCCTTAAAATAGCTGCATAAGACCTAAGGTTAAGGTGTGCGATGGTGATAGACTCTTGGGGTGGCTCGGATAACATCACTCGAGTTGTAATTTCAATCAACTTCCACTTTTCCCGTAGACGATCACGTTCGAGCTTGACTTGATGAAGCTCAGCTTGGGATTGGTCAAGGGCAAAGCCCAAAGACTCCACCTCTTTTCCGAGCTCCGAAATATGGGCTTCATAAGTGGCAATTCTACTGGATGAGGCCATCGCTTCCTTTGTCTGAGTAGAAATTGGCTCGTTAAAGCCTTATATTTATACTACTCAAATGATCACTGTTCAACGGCTATAAAAGTAACGGTCACAAATCTTAACGTAAAACTAAAGAAGTTGACATCTTATAAAAACATTTTTCATAAAGAAACATTTAACTGGATCAAGAGGGATTTTCCATTAATGAAACTTTGGGTCGTTACAATATTCCCCCCTTAAGAAATTTCGCCCTCGAAATTTTCCTTTTCCCACACTAAAACAAATGTGGGTAACTTAGCCTCATCATATCCTCCGACTCCCAAGTTTCTTCTTCAAACTTGTGGTTTCTCCACAACACCTTGACGAGGGGCATTGTATTATTTCGTAGAACTTTTTCTCTACGATCTAAGATCTTCACTGGTTGCTCCTCATAAGAAAGATCGTCTTCTAATTGTACCACCTCAGAAGAGAGTACATGTGAAGGATATGGTATGTACTTCTTTAAGAGGGATACATGGAAGACATCATACACCTTGTCCATAGTAGGTGGAAGTGCTAGTCGATAGGCCACATCCCCAACACGATCAAGAATCTCAAAGGGGCCGATGTACCTTGGACTTAAATTCCCTTTCTTTCCAAACCTCATGACCTTCTTCCATTGAGATATGCGTAAAAACACCATGTCTCTGACTTTAAACTCAAGGTCTCATCGACAATTATCTGCATAACTCTTATGTCGACTTTGGGATGCCTTGATATGCTGCTGAATGGTTTTCACCTTCTCCACCATTTCTTCAACCATTTCTGGTCCAAGCAGCTTACGTTCACCGACCACATCCCAACAAGCTGGTGTTCTACACCTTTTCCCATACAGGTATTCATATGGTGCCATTTGGATGCTCGAGTGGAAACTATTATTATAAGAGAACTCAACTAGAGGAAGATGTTGATCCCATCCTCCTTTAAAGTCCATTGAGCATGCTCTCAACATATCCTCAAGTGTTTGGATAGTCCGCTCGGATTGGCCATCAGTTTGAGGATGATAGGCCGTACTGAAGTTCAGTTCAGTATTTAGGGCATGTTGAAGACTCTTCCAAAACTTAGAGGTAAATCTTGGATCTCGGTCAGACACAATAGATAGTGGTACTCCATGCAACCGTACCACTTCCCTGATATATATCTGTTCCAGTTGATCCAAAGAGAAATCCTCTCAAATAGGAATGAAGTGTGTAGTCTTTGTAAGACGATCCACAACAACCCAGATTGCATTATTGCCTTTAGATGTCCTTGTAAGTCCGGTGACAAAGTACATGGTGATGTTCTCCCATTTCCATTATGGTATGGGAAATGGTTGCATCATCCCCTTAGACTTCTGCCTCTCTGCCTTCACTTTCTGACACACCAGGAACTTTGATGTATATTCAGCGATCTCCTTCTTCATATTATCCCACCAAAATTTTTCTCAGAGATCTCGATACATCTTTGTGCTCCCTGGGTGAATAGAGAAATTTGAACTATTTGCATCATCCAAAAGTTCCTTCTTCATCTCCGAACTTGATGGAACACATAGTCTTTTCCCAAACCGCACAATTCCTTCTTCATTAACATTAAACTCTGAGGATTTTCCCTTTTTGATAGCTTCCACTTTTTCTTGGATTCCCGCATCATCCTTTTGAGCATCCTTTATCCTTTCCAAAAGAGATGGTTGAGCAATCATTTGTGAAAGGATTGATGATGTTCCCTTATTTATGATTCCCACATCCATCTTCATAATGTCTAAGAATATTGGTTCCTTCTCAATTCTCATCATTGATAGAATAGCTGGATCCTTTCTACTTAGGGAATCTGCCACCTTGTTCGCTTTCCCAGGGTGGTAATGTATTGAACAGTCATAATCCTTGATGAGATCTATCCATCTTCTCTGGTGCATATTAATCTCTTTCTGTGTGAATATATATTTAAGACTCTTGTGGTCAGTATATATCTCACATTTCTCTCCATAGAGATAATGCCGCCAGATTTTCAAGGAAAAGATCACCACCGCCAACTCCAGATCATGCATTGGATAGTTTCGCTCATGGATTTTCAACTGCCTTGAGGCATAGGATATCACTTTATCATTCTGAATTAGCATACATCCTAAGCCCTTCTTTGAGGCATCACTGAATACCACAAAAAGTTCCCCACTTGTGGGTAAAGTGAGCACGGGTGCAGTGATAAGCCTCCTTTTCAACTCCTTGAAGCTTTCTTCGCATTCATCACTCCAAGCAAACTTTACTCCCTTTCGAGTAAGCTTGGTAAGAGGGTTGGACAATCGTGAGAAATTTCTCAAAAATCGTCGATAATATCCAGCTAACCCCAAGAAGCTACGGATATCAGTTACCGATGTTGGCCTCTGCAATCCCTCAATTGCATCTGTTTTGGAGGGGTCCACAGATATCCCATTGCTTGTGATGATATGGCCCAAGAATGAGACCTCCTTCAACCAGAACTCACACTTTCTATACTTGGAATAAAGCTTCTCCTTGCGCAAAGTCTCTAGTACAGTTCTTAAATGCTCCTCATGGTCCTCCGTGGTTTTGGAGTATATTATAATATCATCTATAAAGACTACCACAAATTTGTCTAGGTAATATCTAAAGACTCTATTCATCAAGTCCATGAATATTGCTGGAGCATTGGTGAGTCCGAAAGGCATTACTATGAATTCATAGTGCTCGTACCTTGTACGAAAAGCAGTCTTGGGGATATCTTCCTTCTTCACCCTTACTTGATAATATCCCGACCGCAAGTACACCTTGGAGAAGTATTGTGCTCCACGCAGCTGATCAAACAAGTCATCGATTCTTGGGAGAGGATACTTTTTCTTTATCGTGATTTTGTTAAGTTCACGATAATCGATGCACTGCCACATTGACCCATCTTTCTTCTTGACGAAGAGGACTGGTGCACCCCATGGTGATGCACTTGGGCGTAAAAACCATTTATCTAGATTCTCATGTAGTTGTTTCTTCAGCTCTTCAAGCTCAACAACAGCCATTCTATATGGATTCTTGGATATTGGTAGCACCCTAGGTATAAGTTCAATTGAGAACTCAACATCTCTTCTTGGAGGAAGACCAGGAAGTTCCTCGGGAAATACTTCAGCGAATTCCCTCACAATAGGCATTTCTTCAAGGGTGGTTTCTTCCTTGGACTCAATCATCTGAGCCAGATATGCGTGTTCATAAGGCAGTAATATCCATGCTTGAGATGATGGAGCTAAAGGATATTCATCTTCCTCCTGACACTTGTAAAGAATCGGGGGTCGATTCTCCATATGGAGTGTGACTTCCCTCTCCCGACAATTTATGTTGTCTCTATATAAAGAAAGCCAATCCATGCCAAGAATTGCATCAAATTCCACCAAAGGGAGTATGACGAGGTTCGCCGGGAAATTCAATCCACAGATTATAACAGGGGAGTACTTATATTCATGGGATGCAATGATTGCCCCATTTTCCGTACTCACCGACATCTTTACTACCATGATTTATGGTGGTGTAGGGATTGTTCTACTAAACTTTTGAGATATAAAAGAATGCGTAGAAACTGAATCAAAAAGTACATTTTCTATTCTTGAATGAATAACTAGCTTACCTGTCACCACTTCGTTGTCGGGGTTCACTTCGGCAGAAGTGATGGAAAAAGTTCTTCCTTGCTGTCTTGGAGGTTGCTGGTTGCCTCTGATAACCCTTGGATTAGGGCACTGATTTGCAAAATGACCTGGTTCTTTGCATTTGTAGCATTGAACAACGCGTTGAGGTTCGAACGGAGCGTTCCTCTTTTCTGTCGCAGCTGCGGGTCCTTCTTGCTGACAGTTAACAGCTAGGTGCCCTTCTCTTCCACACTTGAAGCATTTTCTTGTCCCCCTAAGGCAATTTCCAGGGTGCTTCTTTCCACACTTTTGTTAAGTGGGGTGCTGGAACTTCTTAGCGCCGTTGGATTTATCCATCGGACCACCAGCATTGAAGTCCACCTTACGCTTCTTGTCCCCATGATACCCATGTGATTCTCCGATCTCCATTTCAACCTTGAGGGAACATCGGACAATTTCCTCATAGCTGTCGAAGTCACGGATCGCTAATGCTTTCCGCAAGCTAGGCTTCAGCCCACCAAAGAAGCGGGCAACCTTGTATTCGGGGGTAACGACAAAGCCGGAAGCGTATCGTGCAAGCCTTGTGAAGTTTTCCTTGTACGATCCCACAGATTATTCATCTTTCTGCTTGAGGGAAAGGAAGTCCCTTTCCATCTTAAGACGGAGGGTGCGCAGAAAATATTTATCGAAAAACATCTTCTGGAATTCCTTCCATTCCAAAGCCTCGATCTCCTCCTCAGGCTTCGTATTTTTGATCAATTTCCACCATTGATCAGCTTCACCCTCCATACGATAAGCCGCCAGGAGAACCTTTTCTTTTTCAGATCATTGGAGGATGGAGAATATCTTTTCAATGGAGTTGATCCATTGTTCAGCGATCGTGGGATCGGATGATCCACTAAAAGTAGGAGGCCTTTGTCTCATGAAGCTTTCAATAGCGACTTGTTCTTTCTTAGGGGGGTTGAACGTTCCTCTTGACCAGTGTTTCTATTCAAAACTTGAGTTAGCTGAGAGAGAAGCATGAAAAAGTTCACGATTCCTGCTCCCATTGGATTGGGCATCTCATAAGTACAATCATCACACTGATCTTCACAACGGTTGTTAGCCCGAGTTCTCCTATTACTGGCCATTGGCTGGAATAAAAGGAAAGTTAGGGGTAACACATAAAGGGTAATCCAAAGACAAAAGTTGGTGAATTATAAATAAACTTTAATCTCTTTAACTCATGAGTCTATAGGATTCAATCCAGGCTTTTCATGATCTTCCTTCTAACATATATTCTTAGGGGCATTTTTCCCTTAATAAGGTTTCATAATAAGATTGTGAATTTATCAAAACATATCCCCCGGGAGTGTCGTAACCAAGAGTTCAGCAAGGCCCGTTTTCGTTCACCAGTTCTCGTTCGAGTCTAGCTCAAAGCGGTGTTTTCGGGTTTTACCCCTAGGATACATTTGTGCCAGAGCCGCCTCTACCTGATCGTATCCAAACAAGGATTTATTTGTTTGATAAACCACTTACTTAGTATTTACCAAAACTTAGGGATGTTTTTATTATACTTAGTCTTGTATCTAAGGCTTTACTAGGGTTTCCTAATCCCAAAAATAACTAAACCTATCCTTTGATACCAACTATGACAACCCTACTTTTTATTACAACTTAAACATTCTTTATTACATATAACTTCACTTGATAAAACAAAGAATATTGAGAGGTTTAGTGTCTTTGGGGATTAGGATCATTACATAAAAACTTTAAACTTGAAATACAACATCTTTATTGAAAACTTCCTTTACATGACCACTACATTCCATCGTACTTAGCATTGCATGGGATAACCTGAGGACATGCATAAGAAAAGGGTGAGCTATAAAGCCCAGTAAGGGAGTACACAATGAATAACATGAGGAGTACAATACATGTTAGGAAATAGGAACATCAATAGAGCATAAGAGTAACATGAACATAAAGGCATGATAAAGCATGATAATCATAACATGGAAATGTGGCAACAACACTTAACATTGAATTATCATGAGCCAAGGCTCATTGCACATGGAGCATGAGTAAACCCTCATTGCACTTGAAGCACGAGTAAACCCTCGTTGCACTTGAATTAGAATGAGTCAACACTCATTGCACATGACGTATCATGATACTATACTTTACCCAATGCATTGGAGCGCTATAAAGGGCGCACCCTTCTTAAACATTTCATTTCATGCATAAGTGTGCCACATGGATCATAAAACATGGATTCATAAAACATAATCATTTATTCCACGATAAAGGAATGTGGAATTCATACATGAAACTTTAAAATCAATAAGTAAATGTGCATAAAGGTGAATACCCTTGATGGAGAAATGGGCATGGTATTCACTACACAACGACATTGTCTTAGAAAATCCTTGTGATTTCGGCAGCGTAACGGCGTGACATAAGAATTCATAAAAAAGGTTGATGAGAGAGAAAGGGGTTCCTCATAATATTTACATGTAATGGACAGTAAGGAGTTCATATATATACATTTCCCAACAATTGAAAAGGAATTTAGATTCATGATACAAAATTATTGCTTGAATGTAAAAGAAGAGCGAGAAGTTCCTTTCGGAATTTCGGCATAGTAACGGGTGTACATGGGAGGTATTTAATGAGAGAGAAAGGGGTCTCCCATCATTCAAAAAATAAGAGGGCAGTATGGGGGAGGTGTGAAACCATACCCCAACATTCATAATTGAAATTAAAATGGAAATACAACTTAAAGAAAATTGACAAAAATGAGAAAGGAAGAAAAAAACCCTTACTTGGAAGTGTGCTTCCAAAGGCTAGAGAGAGGCTTGTGAGAGGCTTCTTGGGAGCTTGGGGAACCTTGATAGGATTCTAGAGAGATTAGGTCAGAGGTTGGACGAACTCCAAGGGCTTTGAGTGAGGAGGAAGTGGGAGCTTGGGTGGGTTTATATAGGAAAGGTGAGAGAATTCTTTATTATTTAGGTTTGGGACCCCTTATATTAAAATAATCCAAAACACAAACCATCCCATGGTATTTGCCCATGGTTTTTGAAAACGGAAAGAGGAAAAAAATATTATACAAGGCCAAGGTCCGAACTTATTAAAAAATTAGGGTTGCTTATGTGGAGGTGAGTCAAACTCCCATGGAAATTAATTTAAAAAGGCAAAGTGTTGAATAAGTCTTGAGGGATCCATTAAATCTTTGAAAAGTAAGTCAAACAAACCCAAAACCTCATTATTTTAATGATAAAACACATATTGGCCGAACATAAGGATTATGGTATTTTATTACATCACCATTGGGTCATTATGATGTCATAAAACACATTATATAATTAAATGGTATTTAATTTTTACCCAAAAATTTGACTGTCTCAGAAAATTATGAAAAATTCACCGTTGGATAATTTCAATGTCCTGATTCCAAAAATAATATTTATTTTATCTAAATAATTTTCTAAATATGTGAATTTTTACTTTTAAAAATAAAAACCGACATTTATAAAAAAAAATCACGGGTTTTGACAGAAATGGATTTCAAACCTTAATAAAAAATTTAATTGCATTCATAAAATTGTAAGATCATTTATATTTAATAAAAATTAATTTAATATTAATAATAATATTTTATTAAAATATTATTTAATTCAAAAATCCTTTAATTTAATAAAATATAATTCTTAATTAAATAATAACTAAAAACACCATTTGTACTTTAAAAACTAATTACAATGTATCAAAAATGACTAGAAATTATATTCATTATTATATACAAAAATAATGTAAATGAACATGGTGCTACTTATTTATTACATAACCCCTTAAAATAGCCGCATTGGACCTAAGGGTAAGGTGTGCGATGGTGACAGACTCTTGGGGTGGCTCGGATAACATCGCTCGAGTTGTAATTTCAATCAACTTCCTCTTTTCCCGTAGACGATCACGTTTGAGCTTGACTTGATGAAGCTCATCTTGGGCTTGGTCAAGGGCAGAGCCCAAAGACACCACCTCTTTTCTGAGCTCCGACATATGGGCTTCGTAAGGGGCAATTCTACTGGATGAGGCCATCGCTTCCTTTGTCTGAGTAGAAATTGGCTCTTTAAAGCCTTATATTTATACTACTCAGATGATCACTGTTCAATGGATATAAAAGTAACGGTCACAAATATTAACGTAAAACTAAAGAAGTTGACATCTTATAAAAACATTTTTCATAAAGAAACATTTAACTGGATCAAGACGGATTTTACATTAATGAAACTTTGGGTCGTTACATTCCCTATCCAGCATTTTCTTTAACATCAACCTTGTACGCACCCCCGGACTCATATCGGAGAGATCTGAGGATTTTGAGAGGAGTCTGGAAGATAACTTAGGGGATTTTCACCTCACCTCATAGGGTAGAAACCCTTCCTGGGGACCCAGTTCCACTGGTACCCGAGCGCCATACGTAATAGAGGACGAAGAACTAGAACTAGGAACCAAGGAAGCTGGCTTTATGGGAGCACCGTCACCGGAGGCTTTGCGAAATCTGCATGGTCCCCTTTTGGGATTAGGGAGAGAATCCAAAGAAAGGAGGCCAACTCCCTGAACCCCATCAACATTGGCCCTCAGCACATGGCGAGAAGCCGGAGACGACAAGGAAATGGGCCAGAAAGAAGCAGCTAGGGCCCTCAAGGAGGACCGCAAGAAGAATTCTGACAATGACCCTGCGAGAAGCAACTAAGAAGAAGCCCATGACCACTCAAGAGACACCAAAGAACCCGACCACTTACCACTCGGCTTGGGGGAAACCAGAGCCAGACAAGGGAGCGCCTTAGAGCCCGAGGATGGAGATACGGACTGCAGTAGAGGACAGGCCACTGGGCCAAGGGAAGGAGAGCCAGACTCCAGGCATGCGGGAGAGGGCATGCATTGAGAGGGAGAAACCGGAGAAAGAGAGGCATCTGAGGGTGTGGGCAGAACCGAGACAAGACCGTACCCCTCGCAAGGCTGAGAGAGCGGAGCGCTAGGCATTGAGCCGCTGGAACGAAAGAGGGGGTCACTGAGGTGATGTTTCTTGCAGCTCAGGGCCGAATAACCCTGGATGAGACAAGACGAGAAGAACCTAGGAAACACCAGGTAAACAATGTCTTGGGACCAGTCTGCGAAATCCTACACCTTCAGAAAGAGCTTCTCCGGGACCGGTAGAGAGAGATCAAGATCAACGCGGATCTAAGCCACCATAGTTTCCTCCCCGCGGAGGGTGCGCTCATATGCACAGAGAAAACCCCCCAAAGAATCACCAATGGCCCTAAAGAAGGTGCCATTCTAGAAAGGAAGAGGGATCCCTGGAAGGCTGATCAAAACCGCGGCCCGCGAGCTTTCTTTCCCTCTATGCACCTCCATAGACCAGCGCGAAAGATTGAAATGCCATCGACCCATCACCCGAGGGGATTTGCACCAAGCTTGAACGAAATCCGCCTCGGAGGCAAGGACCAAACAGAACAACTTTCGATGAATCACCGAGATACGAGTCGCCGCTTGCAAACCCTAGGAGGCCATGAACCGGTTGAAAGCCGGGAGGGTAGGAATCCATGCACCAAACCTCGCCACAAGATTTCTTTTCTTGGCCATATTGTCTCTAAGGATAGAACTTCTGTTGATCCTTCTAAGACAAGAGCAATCCACGAATGGTCAGCACCAACAAGTATAACCGAGGTACACAGTTTTATTGGCTTAGCAGGTTATTATCGGCATTTCGTCCAGAACTTTGCCCGATTGGCTAACCCATTAATGAAGCTCACACGTAAAGGGGTTAAATTTTTTTGGAAAAAAGAGTGTGAATAATGTTTTGAAGAACTGAAGAAAATATTAGCCAATGCTCCTATATTGACTCTACCATCTGGGAATGATGGGTTCATTATTTATAGTTATGCATCAATGAAAGAACATGGTTGTGTCCTTATGAAGAATGATAGAGTTATTTCCTATGCATCATGACAACTAAAATTTCATGAGAAAAACTATCCTACTCATGATCTTGGGTTATCTACTGTAATTTTTTCTTTGAAGATATAGAGACATTATCTCTATGGTGAAAAATGTGAGATTTATACTGATCACAGGAGTTTGAAGTATATTTTCTCACAGAAAGAAATCAACATGAGGCAAAGGTGATGACTTGAACTACTCAAGGATTATGATTACATAATACACTACCACCCAGGGAAGGAAAATAAGGTGGTAGATTCCTTGAGTAGAAAAGATCGTTGAATTTCGAACATGATGAGAATTGAAAGGGTTCCTATTTTCATGGATCTAGTGAAGATGGATATGGGAATTACCATGGAAGGTGAAACATCAATGATTTTTCAAATGGTTTCAAAACCGTCTTTACTAGAAAGTATTAAGAGTTATCATACCGATGATAAATAATTTCAAAAGAATATTAAAGCTTTGAATGATGGGAGATTGAGAGAATTTGTGTATGAAGAAGGAATTTTGAAATTTGGGAAGAGACTTTGTGTTCCCGATATACCTAATCTGAAAAGGGAATTGTAAGATGATTCTCATAGTTCAAATTTCTATATACACCCTGGGAGCACCAAAATGTATAGAGATTTGAAGGAAAAATTTTGGTGGGACAACATGAAGAGGTAGATTGCTGATTTTGTGTCAAGATGTATGGTTTTTCATCAATTGAAAGCTGGAAGGCAATAGCCTAGAGTAGTCATGAAACCTCTTCCCATACCAGAGTGTAGATGCGATAATATTATGATGTACTTTGTCATGGGGCTACCAAAGACTCCTAGAAGGAACGATGCAATATGGGTTATTGTTGATCGTCTTACCAAGTCAGCACATTTTCTTGCTATAAGAGAAGATCTACCACTAGAACTTCTAACAAGACTATATATTAATGAAGTTGTGAGACTTCATAGAGTACCCCTATCTATTGTTTCTGATTGTGATCCCTATTTTACTTCAAGATTCTGTAAGAGTCTTCAGAAGGCCTTGGATACTGAACTTAGTTTGAGCACTGCCTACCACCCTCAAATAGATGGACAATCAGAAAAGACTATTCATACCTTAGAAGACATGTTGAGATCTTGATCACTTGACTTTCAGGATATGTGGGATCAATATTTACCTCTGGTAGAATTTTCCTATAAAATATCTTATATTAGAGTATTCAGATGGCACCATATGAAGCGTTATACGAAAAGAGATTTCGCACACCAACCTGTTGGAATGATGTTGGTGAAAGAAAACTTGTAGTCCCAGAACTGGTGGAGGAAACGATGGACAAGGTGAAGGTAATCCAAAACCACATCAAACCAGCTCAAAGTAGGCAGAAGAGCTATCCTGGCAACCAAAGGAAGGATTTGGAATTTCAGGTGGGAGATCATGTTTTCTTGAAGGTATCTCCATGGAAGGGAGTTATACGTTTCAGTAAGAAAGTTAAATTGAGTCCCAGGTACATCGGACCTTTGAAATTCTAGAATGAATTGGGGTTGTAGCTTATCATTTGGCAATGCCACCAAATCTCTCCAAAGTTCACAATGTGTTCCACATATCACTGTTGAGAAAATACATGTCTGACCCAATGCATGTACTCACCTATGAGGAATTATAACTGGAACCTGATCTATCTTATTGAGAAGAGCCCATCATAATTCTTGATACTAGAGAACAAGTCCTGAGAAATCGGATGACTTGTCTGGTAAAAGTTATATGAAGAAACCATAAGATGGAAGAGGCAACGTGGGAACCCGAGGAACTTATGATGAAGAATCACCCGAGTCTTTTCATGCGGTAGTATTATAGAAATTTTGAGGACTAAATTATTTGAAGTAGGGGAGAATATAACACCCCAAGCTTCCACGGTATGCTTCTCTTTGAATAATACAGTAGCGTGTGTTGTATGCAACTTCGAGTTTTAACACACACCACAACCAATCAAACTAGCCGTTATGAATAGTAATAACCACTTTCTGAAATTTTATAAATTTTATATTTCAAAATGGACTTCATTTTTGGATTCAGAATATTGAAATTATCTTAGGGTGAATTTTTGGTATTTTTCTGAAAACATTCAATTTTTGATGAATAGTGAAAAAACACTAAGTTATAGTTTAAAACCGAATTTTTATTTAAATAATTATTTATTTTATTTAAATTTAATTAAGGTCAAAATAGATACATAATACCTATATATTTTCAATGTAATTCATTGGAGTTAGTTTAGAATAATTTTAGATATATAAAAATTTTATTGAACTTTTCACCGTCTTTTACCCACCTCCTAGGAGAATTTGGAAATTCACATAAAACTTAATTTTACCACTTTTGTGAGTGAAATTTAGAAAATCCTAAAGACACAGTTAATATCAAGGATTAAAATGTGGTTCAATAAGATAAAAATAATTTTCGTTGAATAGTAACTTTTTACTTTTATTTACCACGATTAAAAGTAAATAGGGTAATTAAGGGTAAAAATTATATTAATATTACCCAAACACATGTCCTAATTCTATTGGAAACGTCTATCTCGACCAAAAACAACCTTAAGAATAAAATATTATCATTTAGGTCCACTTGGATTAGATTTGGATATTTATTATTTTTTAATTCAAAGAAGAGTTAAAAGAGTTAAAATCAAAGTTTAATTACCAAAACATTTTTAATATAGGGTAATAAATAAGATAAATTTAATTGTAAATATTCATTAGATATATTAAAATATTTCTTACATAATGGTATTTTATTTATAATTTTTAGACATTAAATAATTTAATTTATTTATGACACAATGGTGATACAATAATTACCTAATTAATGAAATATTAAAATAATTGATATTAAAAATATCAAAATAAATTTAATTTAATACTTTTTATGAATTAAAATAATTTTATAGGTTAATATGACATGTTATTATTGATTTAATTATGTTTTTTCTAAGTAATCTATCTGTTATGATTTTCACAAAAATCAAATACCAAAGAGTGTCAAAATTGACATAAAAGAGTTTTTTTTTAAAAAAATATTATATTATTAATTGATATTCAATTCCTAAAAATCTAAGGTTAGGAAAATAGACTTATATAATGATAGGTGTATAATAAATGAACCACTTGGGGTTCTCTTGGATGTATATGGTAAGTTTATTAACCATATAATATAAAAACACAAAGTGACATGGTAAATGTCAAACTATTTAACCAAGAGTTAAATATAAATGATAAGGTTAATATAGTAACCCAAACCTATCTAAAATCTATTGGTTGAAATTATTTTGACCCATACCCACATTAAACTTTAAATAATACACTTTTGAGCCATTAGAACCCAAATATGAATTTATTATAAAATAATATTTCTAGCATTTCCAAATGTTCCTCTCACCCCTCTTATAAAAAGGCACTCCCCCTTCTCTCTAATTCACACCTTCAAAGCATTTTGGCTCAGCCAAACCCTGCCCAAATATTCTCTAAACTTCCCTAAATTCAACCTAGAGGAATTATTTTTATCATAAATCCAACCTAAGGAGACCTTTTGATCAAATAAAAAGTAAGAACCCGAAGAAGAGGTAATGTTTTCACCACCCTCTTTCAAGTTCTTTTCTTCTTCAACTTCTTCTTTCTTTGTTATTCCCATTATAAAATAAAAACACCAGTATATTCTATATACTGTGATGTTATTATAAATATGGTACAACCATATTCAGTATTCTATCCATCCTTTGAATGACATGTCACAATACATGTGTATGTACGGCTTACCGTCTCCATGTCGTGGTGTAATTGTTATTCAAAACATTATTATTTGGATGGGTATAATAATGATGTGTAATTCATGTAAATAATAAATATAAAATGATTTTATTATGTATATATTATATAATATCCAATTATATATTATTTTAATATCAAAAGAGTGATATTGTCGCACGTGTGTACGTACGAACTACCGTCTCCACGAACGCGATGAGATTCATTCCCCATCGTATCCATTCAAGTCTAATTCTCATTTGATGATTAAAAATAATGTTTAAGAAATTTATCTCATTATGTATATTAATAATATAAAACCTATCCATAAAAAACATGGCTTATGTAACAAAACATATAAAAGAAAATGAGTAAGTTAACACCTAAAACAACGATAATACTAAGATATTATTAACAAAGTAATGTTAAAAGATCATATATGATATCATATTAATATATATGATTCTTGTATAATTTAATAACAATTATTTCAACATTATATAGGAGGTTAACCTACCCTCAACCAAGGAAAAGTACAAGGTAAGGGTTTATTTCACAATCTCTTCAATATCCGAGGTTGTTTATACGTAATTATCTACTGGGACCTCTTTATCATCCACATCCATGTTTCTTAAAAATGTATTTCAAATCATTCTTACTATTTTACATACTATGGGTTAAATTCATTTATTCCCTTTTTTGACTTTTTATAAGAATTTTATAAAGGAATCTTTCTGTTGTTTTCCAAACAAGGTCCATTTTAACCTTTTCGATAGAATTATGGTTAAAATGTCTTTTTTTAACTTATACGGAGGGTGAGACTATTTTCCACCATTATAAAATCATAGAAGCTTAACTTACAAGATTATAAAGTTATTTTCAAAGTAAATTTTTTATTTTATAATTATGTGACTTTTAGATGATTTCAAAAAAATATATATTTCTCTCAAATAGTTTTGATTTCATCTATGTCAACATCCTTTGATGGATTTTAAGCTTATTTGAGGTTGATTTATTATGATAAAAAACTTCCATATTTTATTGAAGGTTTTGTGATATGTTTGAAATTGGATGTATTATTTTTATACCATTCATGGTTTATGGAGAAATTATTGACATTTCGTATGCTAGTTTTAATCTGAATGTTTATGTTATGTTTAAACCTATTCATATGAGGAATGCATTGAACTTAATAAGTGACGGGTGGAGCCCGCTATAGCTCTCTGATGCATCGGTAGGTCTCATGAGACAAACTAGTGTCTTTGCACGAGTCCATGACAAAATATTATTTGTAGTCTTGACATGAGGCCTTGGCTACGTGGTTATGCTAGTCTGGCATTATGCATTCCATCATTATGAAAGTGGTTATTGATATTGCATGTGATTATTCGACTAGTATAATATCCATGTGAATAAGTAAATGGAATTATTTCATTTTATTTTTTCCATATTATGCTGAAGTTCAAGTTTAAAAGTCTTTTGTTTTAGTTAATCATTGCCTTAAATGTTTATTCTTATTTATGAAAGTTTCCTCTATATCGTTATCCTTACTGAGCATCTGAGCTCACCCCTTTCAATGTTTTATTTTTCCCAGGATGGGAAGAAGTATTTTATGAATGACCTACATGGATAGTATAACGGGATATGACTGTGGAGACAATATGTTGTTGTAGTTTTCATTTTATGATGTAATGTAAACTTTATGGATGTGTCTAGTGATTCCAAGGATACTAAACTAATCAGTCTTTCAAGACTTGATCTTTTTTTATCATGCCAATGTTATGTAAAAATGCACCGACTCTAGGTAACTGGGGTCAGGGTGTTACATTGTACACCAGGTTCAATGTTATTATAAATTTCTTGTAATCCATCCATTGACTAAAACTAGAAATCATAGTGTGAGTCATAAAATCATTTAGAGAATATCATGACACCTTATTTTCAGTCTATAACTCCATAGGGTTAACCAAGGTTATTTATTCTCATCTTATATTAAAATCATTCAAATCAGTTTGTAAATTAAATTTTAACTATCCTAAGAATATCCCCCAGGAGTGTCGTAACCAAGAGTGCAGCAAGGCCCATTGTTGTTCACCAGTTCTCGTTCGAGTCTAGCTCAAAGCAGTGTTTTAAGTTTTACCCCTCGATACATCTGTGCCAGAGCCGCCTCTACCTGCTCATATCCATACAGGGATTTATTTCTTGGAAAATTAAAAAAATATCTACATTACCAAAATTTTAGGAAATTCTTCTATACTAATACTCAAATTCTATATTAGGGTAATGTTCTCTAATCAGAGTTTTTCTAAATCTAGTTTCAAGGTTTGTACTAAACTTATTCTGATACCAATTGTAATGACCCAACCCCAATTACCCAAAGTCAGTGCATTATTACATAACATTTGAATGATCACAAGAGATCAAGACTCGAAAGACCGATTAGTTTAGTATCCTTGGATGTACTAGATATATACATAAGTTTTACATTACATCATGAAATAAAACAACAACAACATTGTTTCCCCTCTGAACACACTCATATCCCTTAGCCTATCCCTGCAGGTCAAACATAATATACTTCTTCACATCCTGGGAAAAGGAAAACATAAGAAAGGGGTGAGCTCATATGCTCAGTAAGGATAACAATATAGTGGAAACCTTCATAAATAAGCATAAATATTTAAGACAATGTATAAGACTAAAACACAAGCCTTTTAAACTTAGAATTCAGTATAATATAGAAAATATAAATCAAATAATTCCATTTACTTATTCACATGGATATTATAATAGTCTAATAATCACATGTAATATCAATAGCTAATTTCATAATGATGGAATGCATAATTCCGGACATCATAACCACATAGTCAAGCCCTCATGACAAGACTAAAAATAAATATTTTATCAAGGCCTTGTGCCAAGACACTATTTTGTCTCATTAGACCTACCGATGCATTGAGAAGCTATAGAGGCTCCACATGTCACTTACTAATTTTAATTAATTTCACATATGAACAGGTTGAAACATAATCTAAACATTTGTAATAAAACTAGCATACGAAATGTCAATATTTTAACCACAAACCATGAATGGTATAAAAATATCACATCTACAGTAAAACATAACTCATTCAATACAATATAGAATATTGTATTATAATAAATCAACTTCAATAAAGAATGATGAAGGATATTGACATAGATAAAAATAATCAGTAAAACTATTTGAGATAAATATACCATTTTTCGTGAAAACATTTAAAAGTTTCACTATTTATCAAGAAGCTGTTAAAATAGATTTTTGAATCAATGTGTCCCATAAAATTTTGAAACTTTTAATAGAAATTTTAATTTTAAAACATTCATGTACATATAAACAAATCTTTAACAACATTTTTAAAACATGGACATTAATGAGAAAGATTTAGATGAATAAATCATTAAAACATTTAAAATGATATTTTAGTAAGAGTTCCTAACCAAAAGAGAGACACTTGAATAAAAATAATTGAGGAAATAAAAACTTTATAATATCATGATAATAAAGGGATTCATGATATACTATGTCAAAGTACAATATATACACCATATAAAAGTGAATTGGCCATAAAAACAAAGAAGTCTCAATAAAATGTAAATTGAGACGAAATCCCTTATAAAGACATTATCCTTAGGTTAAGGATAAATCAATGACATAATTAAGTGTAAAAAATATAAATACACTCAATATTATTGGATATTCAGTGTAAATAAATCATAGGACATTCACATAAATTCTTGTAATGACAACACCAATGACTTGTATGTTTAACTCAATGAATGGAAATTGAGTTAATATTACTCTTATCAAGTTCATATCGATGACTTGAGAATTTATAAATGGATTTATTATGTGTATAATTATTATATCCACACAAAGGGTAGTGTAAATTACTACATAAATAAATAAATAGTGATTTTACACATAATCTTGGAGTAAAATAATCAATATAGTTTGTGTAAAAACCAATGAGTAGAAATTGATATTTGAAATTCCCTTACCGATTTGGTAACTTACAAAACATACACCCCATGAAATAAGGATAATAAAATTAAGATGAAAATACCCATAAATTAAAGTATATTACACAAAGAATACAATCATGGGGCATTGCATACACTACACAAAAGGAATTAGTTGCAATATAGCATGAATATCACAGGAATAAGAAGTGAGATGAAAACGCTTTACCTTGTAATTTTCCTTAGTAGAGGGTACGTTAATCTCCAATATAATAGTTAAATCAATGTTATTAAATTATACAAGAACCACATACATAAATACGATGTCACATATGAACTTAGAATATTATTTTGTTAATAATATTTCAATAGTATCATTTTTTCGTGTGTTAACGGATTTGTTTTCCTTTATATGTTTTGTTATGTAAGTCATGTTTGTTATGGATAGGATGTATTTGATTCATATAAATAATGATATTAAGTTCTTTAACATTATTTTAAATCATAAAAATTAAAATTATTCTTAAATGGTTATGATGGGAAATGAATCTCATCACGTTTGTGGAGACGGTAATTCGTACGTACGCACAAGAGATAATATCATTCTATTGATGGTGAAATTGTATTTAATTGGATGGTATATCATATATAAATAATAATTAACATGTTATATTTATTATTTACATCAATTATACTCATTATTATACCCATCAAAATAATGAAGTGTTGAATAACAAACTACACCACGATGTGGAGACGGTAAGTCGTACGTATGCACGTATGGTGACTTTGTCATTCATAGGATGGATAGAATAATGAATATGTTTGTACAATATTTATAACAAAATCACAGTATTTATAATTTTCTAGAGTTATTATTTTGGTATGGAAACAACAAAGAAATAGGAAGTGGAATAAGAAAAGAACTTTGAAAGAGGTGGTGAAATTATTACCTATTCTTGGGTGCTTCCTATTTATTTGATCAAAAGTGATCCTTAGGTTGGATTTATGATCAAATTAAGAAATATAGGTTTGATTTAGGGTACTTGGGAGGATATTGGAGTAGGTTTTGGCCAAGAAAAATGTCTTTGGATTTGTTAATTTGAGATAAGGGGAAGTACCCTTTTATAAGAGATGTGAGGGTCACTTTAGGAAAAGCTTGAAATATTATTTTATTATAAAATAATTTTCAGTTTATAATGAATAAAAATGAATTTATTTAAAGTATAAGGTGGGTATTGTTCTAAATATTCTCAACCAATAGGTTTTAGACATGTTTAGGTCACCATATTAACCTTATCTTTTAGATTTAATTCTTAATTAAATAGTTTAACTTTTACCATGTCTTCTTGTATTTTTATATTACATGGTTTATAAACTTACTATAAAATTCAATGAGAACCTAAAGTGGGTAATTAATGACATATATATCAATATATAATTCCTTTTTATGAACCTTATATTTTTAGGAATATTATATCATTTAATAATATAGTATTTGTTTTAAAAACTCATTTATGTCAATTTTGACACTATTTAGTATTTGGTTTTTGTGAAAGTCAAAAAAACTTTATTACATAGAAAAAAATACATTAAATAAACCATAACATGTCATATTAACCTATAAAATTATTGGAATGCATCAAAAGTTTCAATTTACATTTATCTTAATATTTATAACATCAATTGGTTTAGACTTTAATTAATAAGGTAATTACTACATCATCATTGTGTCATAAATAAATTTAATTATTTAATGTATAAAATTTATAAATAAAATAAAATTATGTATTAAATATATTTATCTTTCTAATGAATATTTATAGTCGAATTTATCTTATGTGTAACCCTATATTAAAAATGTTTTAGTTTTTAAACTTTGAATTTAACACTTTAAGTCTTCTTTAAATAAAATAATAATAAATGTCCAAATCTAATCCAAGTGGACCAAAAAGGATCATATTTTATTACTAAGGTTTATTTTTGTCTAAATACACTTATCCAATAGAATTAGGACATGTTTTTGGATAATTATTATATCATTTTTACCTTTACTTATCCTATTTAATTTTAACAGTGGTAAATAAAATTCAAGAGTTACTATTCACCAAATATTATTTTCATCCTATTGAAACAAATTTTAGTTACTAATATCAACTGTGTGTCTCTTATTTTTTAAATTTAATTCATAAAAGCTGTAAAATTATGCTTTGTGAAAATTTGCAAATGTGCCTAGAAGGTGGATAAAAGAAAATAAAAAGTTCAATAAAATTTTATATATCTAATCTTATTATAAAACGACTTAAATGAATTAAATTGTAACAATATATGAATAATGTATCCATTTTTACTTTAAAATAAATTTAAATTAAAAATAATTATTTAAATAAAAAGTCATCTTTAAACAATAACACAGTGTTTTTCACTATTCATCAGAAATTGATTTTTTTTAGAAAAATACCAAAAATTAATCCAAATCTCATTTTGATATTCCAAATTAAAAAATGATTACTATTTTACCAAATTAAACACATAAGAGTTGTATTAATTAACTTAAAAAATATTTCCGTTGTCAAAATCAGAAAGTGGGTTTTTGAGAAGTAAAAACTATCAAAAGATTGATTGTGCTTATGTCCAATTTAAATGTAAAATTACTTTCAATGACCAAAATTGGATTAAATGATAAAAATATAATCTAATTATACTTCAAACCCACTCAAATTTATAATTTAACACTATAAATTATTTTGATTAAAAAAGTTTTTTCCATTAAAATTTAGTATTTTTCACTATTCATAAAAATATGAAAGTTATCAGAAAATCACCGAAAATTTATCCAAACAAAATTTTTATGTCTTTATTCGAAATAATATGTTTATTTTTCCAAATTTAATATATTAAAGTGTCAAATATTGGATTTAAAAAGGGTTCTCCATTAAAATGTAGTAAAATTGCATTTTTTTATATGCTTCTTTTATCTGAAATTTTTTAATTTGTTCTCATATTATGTCTAAGAAACACATAACATGGATGTTAAAACTATATAGAGTATATAAAATTCAAAATACAGTTAATATTATTCATAACCTCTTTTTGAATGGCTATTTTGGAAAGTCGTGGTGTGCTTGAACTCGGTGTTGTGTGTAGCACAAGATATTCAATTACTTTAAATAAAATAACTTACTATGAAATACTAGGTTGTTACATTCTTCTCCCCTTTTAGAAATTTCATCCTTCCAATTTTAAAATTGGGCTTGGGAATTCATTTAAAGTCCCATATCATAAAAAAAAGTCAATAAAACTATCACTTTAAATGAATGAAAGAGAGGTACAAATGTCACCTGAGATAACCCATACTAGGATTCCATGTAGGTAAAAATGGATATAGAAGATAAACTAAGTGTCATATTCTGATGTAGAGTGATATAAAAGATGATCAGGATAAAGTTAACAAAGAGAAAACCACAAACTTGTGATGGGTTAAACTGTCATTAGTTTCCTAGTAGGAAAAGTAAATGGACAACGTTTTTTTTTAGTTCCATTTCATAAAGTTGAGGAATTTATTTATGAGATTTAGTAAGAACGTAAAGAGATATACTTAATTTTTAAGTAGAGTTTCATCCTTTAATAAATTTCTACCACTAACTCATCTTTTCTCCAAACAATGAGTTTTCAAGATGACTTGGTCACACTTGAAGCACTAGAATCAACGTCTTGAGAATCACATAATCCACAAAGGATGAACTATATATTTCCCTTATATTTAGAGATTAACCAAAACCAAAATGGTTAGTACAAGATCATATGATCCCCAAAATGGATTATCCTTTATAGAAAGAAATACTAATCTTAATTTCCAAAATTAAACAAAAAATACCCAAATTTCAATAAAGATCATTCAATAAACAATTATCCTCAAAATACATCAATATAATCCAAACTAAGATTGAAACCCAAAACACAGAACAATTAAATCACATAGTATTTTATAGTAAATCTTAACATTTATCTCCAAATAAAATCAACTACTCTTAAAGTATCATAATAAAGTGTAATTAACCAAATCACATATTCTCTATGATAGGTTAATCATTTCCATTAATAACATGAATCTCTATAAAAAACATATAATCTTCCAAAAAAATAAATTATTACTTCTCAAGTGAAATCCCATAGTATTCTATTTTCCTTAGGAATATAGTGTTCTCAATAGTGTGAACATCTTCCAAAATAACATTTATCACTTAATCACCAAATCATTTTCCTATACTAAGGATATCCATTTCATAAAACATAAGATCGCAAATCAAATTTATTACTAATTAATAAAATCATTTAACTAAAAATAATTAGTCACACTGATAAGGGACTACACTTAGTCCAGTGGATGGTGATAAATCTCAAATTCACTTTGGTTGTGGGTTCGATTCCCGTAGCTTTTTATAATGAGATGAGTTGTCACATGGTCTATATGTTGTGATTTTTCAAAAACTATATTTTATATCATTCTTAAAATGATAAAAATTCATCAAAATAAACATAACATAATTTAACTACAAATGTTATCTCATAACTCACATTTTCATCCCAAAAATTTATAACCAGTAATTGGATCAAATTCAAGGATCATATAAACCCAAATGGTTCTTTATAACTATATCCACAAAAGAAAAAATAATTCTTCCTCAAATAGAATTTTCACATAAAAAACTGCAGGGTTAGACATACAAGAGAAAATTATCCCAAAGTAATCCCATAAACAAAGAGAATTAATACTTTTAAACATTTTTCAATCCATTTATTTCCACATAGGTTCTTCCTTGACCTAGTGGTTATCCTATAGAATAGGGCATCGACTCGGGTAATGTCCAGGTCCCCTACATTTATGGAAAATTACTATATATGGATTCTTAGGATCATTTTTATTTTCTTCCATAGTACTCTTCATTTTTTCTCGGCAATTATTTACTTTATGTCCTTTTTTCCTACACATAAAGAATTTTTTTGTTCCATTGAGAAACTTTTCTTGGTGTCTCCTTCTACATTTTCTGTAAGATTAAAATTGAGCTTTATTTTCTCCATGGTCTCCACTGCTGGGGCTCTTATCATTATCCATATTTCTCTTCTTTATTGAGTTTGGGAGTTGGTTAATGTATATGTTATTGATCCTATTTTTGGAAACCTGCTTTGGCATGAACACGATATCTTTTATGCTTATCAAAATTCAATTTAGTTTCTCATTTCCACCATCATCCCCACCTTGTACATCATGTTCAATGTTACTTTGACATTCTTGGAATCCATCAATTGACTAAAACCAGAAAGCATAGTGTGAGTCATAAAATCATTTAGAGAATATCATGACACCTTATTTTCAATCTAAAACACCTTAGTGTTAACTAAGATTATTTATTCTCATCTTATATTAAAATAATTCAAATAAGGTTGTAAAGAAAAATTTAATTATCCTAAGAATATACCCATGAGTGTCATAACCAAGTGTGAATCAAGGCCCGTTGTTGTGCACCAGTTCTCATTAGAGTCTAGCTCAAAGTGGTGTTTTCGGGTTTTACCCCTAGATAAATCTTTTCTAGATCCACCTCTACCTGCTCGTATCCAGACAGAGATTTATTTCTTCGAAAATTCACAAAATATCTACATTACCAAAATTCTAGGAAGTTCTTCTATACTAAAGTCTATCTTAGGGTAATGTTCTCTAATCAGATTTTTTCTTAATCTAGTTTCCATGGTTTGTACTAAAATTACTCTGATACCAATTATAACACCCTAAACATAGTTACCTAGAGTGGGTACATTATTAAATAACATGTCATGATCATAGGATATCAAGTCTCAAAAGACCGATTAGTTTATAAGCCTTGGAAGTACTAGAAACATACATAAGTTTTACATTACATCCTGAAATAGAAAACAACAACATTGTGTCCCCTTTGAACACACTCATATCCCTTAGCCTATCCTTATAGGTCAAACATAATATACTTATTCACATCCTAGGAAAAAGAAAACATAATAAAGGGGTGATCTTAAATTCTCATTAAGGATAAAAATATAGTGGAAACCTTCATAAATAAGCATAAATATTTAAGGAGCAATATAAGACTAAAACACAATACTTTTAAACTTAAAATTCAGTATAATATAGAAAATATAAATCAAATAATTCCATTTACTTATTCACATGGATATTCTACTAGTCTGATAATAACATGTAATATCAATAGCTAATTTCATAATGATGTAATGCATAATGACATACATCATAACCACATATTCAAGGCCTCTTGAAAAGACTACAAATAAAGATTTTGTCAAGGCCTTATTCCAAGACACTAGTTTGTCTTATGATACCTACTGATGCATCGAGGAGCTATAGTGGGCACCACCCATCACTTACTAAGTCCAATGCATTCCTTATATGAAAATGTTGAAATGTAATATAAATATTTGTATTAAAACTAGCATATGAAATGTCATTATTTTAACCACAAACCATGAATGGTATAAAAATAGCACATCCATAGTCAAACATAACTCATTCAGTACAATATGGACGATTGTATTATAATAAATCAACCTCAATCAAGAATAATGAATGATATTGACATATATGAAAATAATCATTAAAACTATTTTAGGGGAATATCCCATTTTTCTTGAAAACATTTAAAGGTCTCAATATTTATCAAGAAGCTATTAAAAATAGATTTTTGAATCAAAGTGTCCCATACCACTTAGAAACTTTTAAAAGGAATTTTAATTTTAAAACATTCATGTCCATATAAATAAATCCTTAACACAATTTTTAAAACATGGACATTAATGAGAAATATTTAGACAAATAAATCTTTAAAACATTTAAAATGATATTTTAGTTTGATATTCTAACCAAATGAGAGATACTTGAATATAAATAATTGAGGTAATAAAAACATTATAATATCATGATAATAAAGGGATTCTTGATATACTATAACGACCCATACTTTATATACATTGTTAATACTTCAAAATTGAAGCACACTTATTACAACATATGACAAAACCACAAAGGACCGTATAGGTATAGTGTCTTTAGAAACTGGGAAACATAAACAACTGGTTTATAAATATTCTACAGTGTCTCCCATTTATTTCATCATATCTAGGGTCCCTTTTAGCATATTCTACTTAATATCCATCTTCCTGACCTGGGGAAAAGAAAACATAAAAGGGTGAGCTCAAATGCTCAGCAAGCGCAAATAAAGGAAATAAAAATCATATCATATCTTTTTGAAAATCATAACCTGCAAAAGAGATCATAATATCTTAACATGGAACAAATCATAGAAGTGAAAATGAGATCCCCATAATCATAACATGAAACTTGAAACTTTGTGGCATGCACACATAATCATGTAAAATCATTTCTTGTTAGTCATGACTCATTGCCAAGACTATCTTAGTGGACAAAGTCCCTTTCTGAACCGATTCACCCTCGTTCCAGTCCTGTTTCACTGAACCGGTATAACCTACCGTTCCATCCATGTCTATCTCATGAGATATAAAATCTTTACCCAATGCATTGGAGGGAGATATAGGTCCCACCCATCTTATAATGAATCCTTTCTTATGTGTGCCACATAATCATAAACCATACATCATAGCGTAACCCATGTAATAAACATGGGATTCTTAAACAACATGACATCATAAAACAATTAATATAAGATAAAGGAATTCATAAAAATATTTCCATCACAACATAATCAAACCAATGTAATAATAGGGATAAAAACAGAACCCTTTTATTATCTTAGATGGAAAATAATTTTGATAAAATACTTGAACTCCATTCTTGAGGAAAATATCCTTTCTTCTTCAAAAACATTTTTCCTTTCATAACATGTCATACGACTTTAAAATAAAATATTTTGATTAAAAATAAACTTGAAAACTTGTAAAGGAAGTTTCTTGGAAATAATGTTTTAAAAATCCATTCATGCCGTATAAGTTAAAAAACATTCTTCGTACTTTTTTCGGAAAAGTCAAAAAGTACCTCGTACGAAAAACGACAAAATATTCCTTTCATACATATTACTAAAAACTCACCGAAGGGTAAAAATGGATTTAAACAATTGTAGGTGGATGGAAATAATATTACATATTGATGAAACATGGATGTGGATGATAAAATACACCCCAGTAAATACTTACGAATAAACAATCTCGGATAAAAATGAGATTGTGATATTTCCCTTACCTTAGGTCCAATTTGCTTTGTACGTGTCCAAAGATCCTGTATAATAGTTTAAATAATGTTATTTACTTATTCCAGAATCATACATATTGATATGATATCATATATTGTCATATTCTTAGCTTCTTGTTAGTAATATTTCATTGTTACTTGTTACTCGGGTCTTTATTGCCTTTTGTTCTTATGCGTGTTTTGCCGAATAAATTCTTATTCTTCTTTTAAGGTTATAGATACCTTATATCCAGAATGGTATTAGTGTAACATATATCATATTTATTCATTCAATTCATTTATATAATTACTATGTAATGATGATCATGTAGAACGAGTCGCATCACATCGTGGAGACGGTATTCCGTACGTACGCACGAGTGATGATATCGTTCCTATGATCGTGGAATTGTATTGGAGTATATATATATTATTTCAGTATCAATATTACTTTATAATAATCATAAATAGTTACTAATTACACCATTATACCCATCCTTGTAAGGTGGTGGTGGAAAATAGATTACACCACGGCGTGGAGACGGTATTCTGTACGTACGCACACGCGGTGATTTCATTTTTCCATAGGATGGATAGAAGGTTAATTAGGGTTGTTTCATATTTATAATAAAATATCAGTATGTAAGTAATACTGATGTTATTACTTTATCATGAAACAACTAAAGAAGAAGAAGTTTAAGAAGAAAGAAATCGAAAAGATCGGTAATGGATATTACCTCTTCTTTGGAACGCCTCTTTGAATCCTCCACTTAGGGAACTAAGATTGGTCTTTGAAGAAGACCAGGACCTCTAGGATTATTCTAGGGAACTGGAGAGGAGAAAATGGCAGGGGTTGGCCGAGCTTGAGTGCTCAAATTGGTGTGAGGATGAGGGGGAGGAGGTGCCCTTTTATAAGGGAGGAGAGGGGCACCTTAGGAATATCTCAAAATATTATTTTATATTAAAGTCAAAATCGGTTTATAATGGTTCCAAAGGGTCTTATTTTGAAGGTAAAGTGGGGATGGGTCGAAATCCTATCAACCAATAGGATTTAGACAAGTTTAGGTTATTATTTGAACCTTATCAATAAGATTTAACTCTAAGTTAAATAATTTAACTTTTACCGTGACTTTTTGTTTTCTTACACTATATGGTTAATACACTTACTATAACATGCCAAACGAACCCCAAGTTGTTTATTATTAATATATATATCCTTATCTAAGTCATTTTTCCGAACCTTATATTTTTAGGAATAAAATAACAACTAATAATATAATATTTGATTTAAAAACTATTTTGTGTCAATTTTCACACTATTTGATATATGATTTTTGTGAAAGTCATAACAGAATTATATGTTCAAACCAAGTTGATTAAATCAACAAAAATATACCATAGTAACCTATAAAATTAGTGGAATTCATAAAAAGTCTCAAATTACATTTATTTGAGCATTTATAACATCAATTATGTTAACATTTCCTTAAAAGGGTAATTACTGCATCATCGTTGTGTCATAAATAAATTAATTTATTTAAATTATAAAAATTATAAATAAAATATCATTATGTAGGAAATCTTTTTAGATTTCTAATGAATATTTATTGTCGAATTTATCTTATGTATAACCCCGTAGTAAAAATTATTTACTTATTAAACTTTGATTTTAACTATTTTAACCCTTCTTTAAATAAATTAATAATAAATGTCCTAATCTAACTCAAGTGGGCCTAAATGGTCATATTTTATTCATAAGGTTGTTTTTGGTCGAATTACACTTATCCAATAGAATTAGGACATGTGTTAGGGTAATAGTAATATCATATTTACCCTTAGTTACCCTATTTACTATTAACCGCGGTAAAAAAAGTAAAAAGTTACTATTCACCAAAAAAATTATTTTTATCTCATTGAACCACATTTTACTTACTGATATCAAACATGTCTGTCGGATTTTTGAAATTCCATTCACAGAAGCGGTAAAATTAAGTTTTATGCAAAATTCAGTTTTTAACCTACCACTCAGTGGTTTCACTATTCATCAAAAATTGAAAGTTTTCAGAAAAATACCAAAATTTCACCCTAGGCTAATTTCGGTATTCCGAATCCAAAAATGAAGTCCATTTTGAAAAATAAAATTTATAAAATTTCAAAAAGTGGTTATTACTATTCATAACGGCTAGTTTTAATAATATTTTAATAGCATATCGTTGTTTAGTGAAACTCGGTATTGCGTACAACGCAAGCTATCGAGGAAGGTCGTGATTGCGTGTAAAGTAAGTCAAGCTAGTGTGTAGTGAAAGATTCCTTTGATGATATATATATAACATAAAAACAAAATATTACTCATAAAAATCTCGGGTGTTACATTCTACCCCCCTTAAAAAGAATTTCGCCCTCGAAATTCGTCACTTTGTAACAAACAGATGAGGATACTTCTCCCTCATCATATCCTCAAGCTCCCTTGTTGCTTCTTCAAGTTGGTGGTTCCTCCATAAAACTTTCACCAATCGAGTGGTCTTGTTTCGTAGGACTTTTTCGCTATGATCCAGAATCTCTATCGGCTGTTCTTCATAAGAAAGATCTTGCTCCAGTGGTACAACTTCTGAGCTGAGTACATGTGAAGGATCAGGTATGTACTTTCTCCGGAGAGATACATGGAACACATCGTGAACTTGAGAGAGATTCGGTGTAAGTGCCAATCGGTAAGCTACCTTTCCAGCACGATCCAGTATTTCGAAAGGACCGATATATCTAGGGCTCAACTTCCCCTTCTTTCCAAATCTCATAACCCTCTTCCAGGGAGATATTCGTAAGAACACTTTATCACCCACTTCAAACTCTAGGTCTTTTCGTCGGTTGTCGGCATAACTTTTCTGTCGACTCTGAGCTGCTCTTATGTGTTGTTGAATAGATCTGACCTTTTCTTCCATTTCATCAACGAGATCAGGTCCTAATAGCTTTCTTTCCCCAACTTCATCCGAGTAAGTTGGAGTCCTTCATTTCTTTCCATAGAGAGCTTCATAAGGAGCCATCTGAATACTGGAGTGAAAGCTATTATTATAAGAAAATCCCACCAAAGGTAGGTGTTGATCCCAACCTCCTTTGAAATCCATAGAGCAAGCTCTCAGCATATCTTCTAGGGTTTGAATTGTTCTCTCAGACTGACCGTCTTTCTGGGGATGATAAGCAGTGCTGAAACTCAACTCTGTATCCAGAGTATGCTGAAGACTTCGCCAGAGCTTCGAGGTAAATCTCGGATCCCGATCAGATATAATAGAAAGTGGTACTCCATGAAATCTTACCACTTCCTTTACATATATCCTGGCAAGCTGATCTAGAAAGAAATCCTCTCTAATAGCAATGAAGTGTGCAGACTTTGTAAGACAATCAACAATGACCCAAATAGCATTATTGCCTTTGGATGTTTTAGGAAGTCCTGTGACAAAGTCCATAGTGATGTTTTCCCATTTCCATTCGGGTATGGGTAATGGTTGTAACATCCCCTTAGACTTCTGTCTCTCAGCTTTAACTTGTTGACAAACCAAGCATCGAGAGACATATTCAGCAACATCTCTTTTCATTCCATCCCACCAGAAGTACTCTTTCAGGTCCCTATACATCTTTGTGCTTCCAGGATGAATAGAGAATGATGAACTATGAGCCTCATCCAGCAGCTCCTTCTTTAATTCGGGGATGGGAGGAACACAAACCCGATTCCTGAACTTTATCATCCCATCACAATCAAGGTTAAATTCAGGAACATTTCTCACCTTCTTTTGTAACTCGACATCTTCTTTCTGTGCCTCTTTAATCTTCACATGTATAGATGGTTGAACATTCATTTGAGAAAGATAAGATTTTTCCTCTTCCATTATAATTCCATGATCCATCCTTTGTAAATCCATAAATATTGGATCTTTTGTGATCCTCATCATGGATAAACTAGCATGGTCTTGTCGACTTAATGCATCTGTCACCTTGTTTGCTTTCCCAGGGTGGTAATGGATTGAGCAGTCGTAATCCTTAATCAGCTCCAACCATCTTCTTTGACGCATATTCAACTCCTTTTGTGTGAAAATATAATTTAAACTTTTATGATCAGTATAAATATCACACCTTTCACCATAAAGGTAATGCCTCCAAATCTTTAATGCAAAGATTACCGCAGCCAACTCCAAATCATGTGTTAGGTAATTTTGCTCATGGATTTTCAACTGTCGTGAGGCATAATCTATCACCATATCATTTTGCATAAGAACACTCCACAATCCCTTCTTGGATGCATCACTGTATATCACAAACCTTTCTCCACTACAAGGCAGTGTGATCATAGGTGCACTGGATAACCTTCTTTTCAACTCCTTGAAATTCTCTTCACATTCCTCTGTCCAAACAAACTTAACTCCTTTCCGAGTCAACTTGGTGAGTGGATTAGATAATCATGAAAAATCTTTTACAAAACGTCGATAATATCCAGCCAAACCAAGAAAACTTCGGATCTCAGTTACTGTTGTTGGTCTTGACCATCTTTCGATAACCTCTGTTTTTGCTGGATCCACAGATATCCCCTATTTTGAGATTATGTGACCCAAAAATGCAACTTTTTGAATCCAAAATTCACACTTGGTAAATTTGGCATAAAGCTTCTCCTTTCTCAGGGTCTTCAATATAATTCTCAAGTGATATTCATGCTCTTCCTTGCTCTTTGAATAGACAAGAATATCATCTATAAAGACTACCACAAATTGATCAAGATAGTCTCTAAAGACTCTATTCATTAGATCCATGAAGATAGCAGGGGCATTAGTAAGACCAAATGGCATCACTATAAATTCATAATGTCCATACCTTGTACGGAAAGTCGTCTTTGGTATATCCTCCCTTTTGACCCTTAATTGATGATACCCTGAACGAAGATCAATCTTGGAAAAGTATTGAGCTCCGCGTAGTTGGTCAAATAAGTCATCAATGCGTGGGAGAGGATATTTGTTCTTGATAGTGATCTTGTTAAGTTCTCGATAATCAATGCAGAGTCTCATTGATCCATCTTTCTTCTTAACAAATAGAACAGGTCCTCCCCAAGGTGACGCACTAGGGCGTATGAATCCCTTATCAAGATTCTCTTGGAGTTTCTTCTTCAATTCCTGCAACTCAATTGGTTCCATTCTATAAGGTGTCTTTGAAATAGGCAAAGCACCTGGTACGAGTTCTATTGACAACTCAACTTCACGATTTGGTGGAAGACCTGGTAATTCCTCCGGAAAGACATCATCAAACTCCCGTACGATGGGCATATTCTTAATCGTAAGTTTCTCACCAACCATTTGAGATAAATAACCTTCATTTAGTGGAATCAAGACCCATAAGATGGATGGAATTTCCACTGGAAGGTTATATTCATCCTTGCATCGATAGACGATCGTAGATTGATCTGGAATATGAAATGTGACTTCCCTTATTTGGAAATTGATATGAGCTCCATGTAGAGAAAGCAAATCCATGCCAAAAATCACATCAAATTCCACTAAAGGAAGGATCACAAGATTTGCAAGAAGCACTTTCCCACAAACTTCGATCGGAGAAGAATTATAAAATTTTGATGTGACTGTTGTGCCATTTGGTGTTGTCACAGCTAACTCAACATCTAATTGTTCAGGTAATACGGTGATACCCTTAGAAAAGTTTTCAGAAATAAAAGAGTGGGTGGATCCAGAATCAAATAAAACATTTGCTACTTTAGAGTGGATGGTAAGTGTACCTTTCACCACTTCGTTATCGTACTCCACATCGCTGATAGAAATTGCATGTGACTTTCCTTTGTCTTTAGCCTTAAGATTTTGTTGACATCGACCATCATCATCAACCCTTGGATTTGGGCATTGATTGGCATAATGCCCCATCTCCTTGCACTTGAAACATTGAAGTGTAGTAGGTTCATTCTGTGTATCCCTTCCTTTGTTTGCATCATTAGACATCTTCTTCCCATTATCGCGGCATTCAAATGCCTGATGACCTTCCTTTCCACATTTGAAACATTTAATTTTCCCTTTAAGACAACTCCCTCCATGTTTCTTTCCACACCTTGAGCATAAGGGAAAGCTCATCTTCTTTTCAGTGTTCTCTTTATATTTTCCTTTGAATTCCATCTTCCTCTTCTAATCAAACCCATGTGACTGATGGGTTACTCCAATATCCATCTCGACTTTGAGAGCACATCGAACGATTTCCTCGTAGCTATTGAAGTCCCTTATGGCTAACGCCCTTCGAAGACTTGGTTTTAAGCCACTAAAGAATCGATCGATCTTACTCTCAGGTTGGATAATAATACCATAAGCGTACCTTGCAAGTCTTGTAAAATTTGCTTCATAGGTACCAACAGATTCATCATCCCTTTGCTTCAGTTCAAGAAACTCTTTCTCCATCTTTTTTCAGAGAATACGATGGAAGTACTTATTAAAAAATAATTTCTTGAACTCGTCCCATTCCATAGACTCAATTTCATCCCTTTTCCTCGTATTCTTAATAAGATTCCACCATTGATCAGCATCTCCTTCCAAACGATACACTGCTAGGATGACTTTATCATGTTCAGAACATTGAAGATCTGAAAATATCTTTTTAGTAGTACTAATCCATTGTTCAGCAACTAATGGATCAGTAGACCCACTGAAAGAAGGTAGACGCTGCCTCATGAAGGATTCAACAGAATGTTGCTCCTGCCTTTGCTCATTTGGAAGTCCTTCATGATTCATAGCTTGAGAAAGTTATGTGAGCATGGCTACAAGATTTTGCATTCCAGCTCCCATATCGTTTGGTTGCTCAGGGGGACAATCATTGCATTTCCCATCGCATTCCACATTAACACGGTTCCTTCGGGTTCCAGCCATTGACTAAAACCAAGAAGAATAGTGTGAGAAACACTAATTATAATAGGAAAACCACATAATCAAGGATAAAATTTCACACTTAAGGTCTTATCCTAGGGTATTCATGGCCATTTCTAAAACACTAAGATTGTGTTCTATGCTTAGATTTATCCTTAGGGTTCTTACTAAGTCTTTCACATCCTAGTTTCCAAAGGTTGACTATACCTTTCCTCTGATACCAACTATAACGACCCATACTTTACATACATTGTTAATACTTCAAAATTGATGCACACTTATTACAACATATGACAAAACCACAAAGGACTGTATAGGTATAGTGTCTTTAGAAACTGGGAAACAAAAACAACTGGTTCATAAATCTTCTACAGTGTCTCCCATTTATTTCATCATATCTAGGGTCCCTTTTAGAATATTCTACTTAATATCCATCTTCCGGACCTGGGGAAAAGAAAACATAAAAGGGTGAGCTCAAATGCTCAGCAAGGGAAAATAAAGGAAATAAAAATCATATCATATCTTTTTGAAAATCATAAACTGCAAAAGATATCATAATATCTTAACATGGAACAAATCATATAAGTGAAAATGAGATCCCCATAATCATAACATGAAACTTGAAACTTTGTGGCATGAACACATAATCATGGAAAATCATTTATTGTTAGTCATGACTCATTTCCAAGACTATCTTAGTGGACAAAGTCCCTTTCTGAACCGAGTCACCCTCGTTCCAGTCCTGTTTCACTGAACCGGTATAACCTACCGTTCCAGCCATGTCTATCTCATGAGATATAAAATCTTTACCCAATGCATTGGAGGGAGATATAGGTCTCACCCATCTTATAATGAATCCTTTCTTATGTGTGCCACATAATCATAAACCATACATCATAGCGTAACCCATGTAATAAACATGGGATTCTTAAACAACATGACATCATAAAACAATTCATATAAGATAAAGGAATTCATAAAAATATTTACATCACAACATAATCAAACCAATGTAATAATAGGGATAAAAACATAACCCTTTTATTATCTTAGATGGAAAATAATTTTGATAAAATACTTGAACTCCATTCTTGAGGAAAATATCATTTCTACTTCAAAAACATTTTTCCTTTCATAACATGTCATACGACATTAAAATAAAATAAGTTGATTAAAAATAAACTTGAAAACTTGTAAAGGAAGTTTCTTGGAAATAATGTTTTAAAAATTCATTCATGCCGTATAAGTTAAAAAAACATTCTTCGTACTTTTGCCGGAAAAGTCAAAAAGTACCTCGTACGAAAAACGACAAAAGATTCCTTTCATACATATTACTAAAAACTCACCGAAGGGTAAAAATGGATTTAAACAATTGTATGTGGATGGAAATAATATTACATATTGATGAAACATGGATGTGGATGATAAAATACACCCCAGTAAATACTTACGAATAAACAATCTCGGATAAAAATGAGATTGTGATATTTCCCTTACCTTAGGTCCAATTTGCTTTGTACGTGTCCGAAGCTCCTGTATAATGGTTTAAATAATGTTATTGACTTATTCTAGAATCATAAATATTGATATGATATCATATATGGTCATATTCTTAGCTTCTTGTTAGTAATATTTCATTGTTACTTGTTACTCGGGTCTTTATTGCCTTTTGTTCTTATGTGTGTTTTGCCGAATAAATTCTTATTCTTATTTTAAGGTTATAGATACCTTATATCCAGAATGGTATTAGTGTAAAATATATCATATTTATTCATTCAATTCATTTATATAATTACTATGTAATGATGATCATGTAGAATGAGTCGCATCACATCGTGGAGACAGTATTCCGTACGTACGCACGAGTGATGATATCGTTCCTATGATCGTGGAATTGTATTGGAGTATATATATATTATTTCAGTATCAATATTAATTTATAATAATCATAAATAGTTACTCATTACACCATTATACCCATCCTTGTAAGGTGGTGGTGGAAAATAGATTACACCACGGCGTGGAGACGGTATTCCGTACGTACGCACGCGCGGCGATTTCATTTTTCTGTAGGATGGATAGAAGGTGAATTAGGGTTGTTTCATATTTATAATAACATATCAGTATGTAAGTAATACTGATGTTATTACTTTATCATGAAACAACTAAAGAAGAATAAGTTTAAGAAGAAAGAAATTGAAAAGATCGGTAATGGATATTACCTCTTCTTTGGAACGCCTCTTTGAATCCTCCACTTAGGGAACTAAGATTGGTCTTTGAAGAATACCCAGACCTATAGGATTATTCTATTAAAGTGAAGAGGAGAAAATTTCATGGGTTGGCCGAGCTTGAGTGTTCAAATTGGTGTGAGGAGGAGGGGGAGGAGGTGCCCTTTTATAAGGGAGGAGAGGGGCACCTTAGGAATATCTCAAAATATTATTTTATATTAAAGTCAAAATCGGTTTATAATGGTTCCAAAGGGTCTTATTTAGAAGGTAAAGTGGGGATGGGTCGAAATCCTATCAACCAATAGGATTTAGACAAGTTTAGGTCATTATTTTAACCTTATCAATTAGATTTAACTCTAAGTTAAATAATTTAACTTTCACTGTGACTTTTTGTTTTCTTACACTATATGGTTAATAAACTTACTATAACATGCCAAACGAACCCCAAGTTGTTTATTATTAATATATATATCCTTATCTAAGTCATTTTTCCGAACCTTAGATTTTTAGGAATAAAATAACAATTAATAATATAATATTTGATTTAAAAACTATTTTGTGTCAATTTTGACACTATTTGATATATGATTTTTGTGAAAGTCATAACAGAATTATATGTTCGAACCAAGTTAATTAAATCAACACTAATATATCATAGTAACCTATAAAATTAGTGGAATTCATAAAAAGTCTCAAATTACATTTATTTGAGCATTTATAACATCAATTATGTTAACATTTCCTTAAAAGGGTAATTACTGCATCATCGTTGTGTCATAAATAAATTAATTTATTTAAAGTATAAAAATTATAAATAAAATATAATTATGTATGAAATCTTTTTATCTTTCTAATTAATATTTATTGTCGAATTTATCTTATGTATAACCCCATATTAAAAATGATTTACTTATTAAACTTTGATTTTAACTATTTTAACCCTTCTTTAAATAAATTAATAATAAATGTCCTAATCTAACTCAAGTGGGCCTAAATGGTCATATTTTATTCATAAGGTTGTTTTTGGTCGAATTACATTTATCCAATATAATTAGGACATGTGTTAGGGTAATAGTAATATCATATTTACCCTTATTTACACTATTTACTATTAACCGCGGTAAAAAAAGTAAAAAGTTACTATTCACCAAAAAATTATTTTTATCTCATTGAACCACATTTTACTTACTGATATCAACCGTGTCTGTCGGATTTTCGAAATTCCATTCACAGAAGCGTTAAAATTAAGTTTTATGCAAAATTCAGTTTTTAACCTACCACTTAGTGGTTTCACTATTCATCAAAAATTGAAAGTTTTCAGAAAAATACCAAAATTTCACCCTAGGCTAATTTCGGTATTCTGAATCCAAAAATGAAGTCCATTTTGAAAAATAAAATTTATAAAATTTCAAAAAGTGGTTATTACTATTCATAACGGCTAGTTTTAATAATATTTTAATAGCATATCGTTGTTTAGTGAAACTCGGTATTGCGTACAACGCAAGCTATCGAGGAAGGTCGCGATTGTGTGTAAAGTAAGTCAAGATATTGTGTAGTGAAAGATTCCTTTGATGATATATATATAACATAAAAACAAAATATTACTCATAAAAATCTCGGGTGTTACATATACTATGTCAAAGTACAGTATGTACACCATATAAAAGTGAATTGGTGAATAACAACAAAGAAGTCTCAATGGAATGTAAATTGAGATGAAATCCATTATAAAAACCATATACTTAGGTTATGGATAAATCAATGATGTAGTTATGTGTGAAAAATATAAATACACTCAATATGATTGGATATTTAGTGTAAATAAATCAAAGGTCATTCACGCATATTCTTTTAAAAACAACACCGATGACTTGGATGTTTAACTAAATGAATGGAAATTGAGTTAAGATTACTCTTATCAAGTTCATATCGATGACAAGAGAATTTATCAAAGGATTTATTATGTGTATAAAAAGTTTATCCACATAAAGGGTAGTGAAAATTACTACATAAATGAATAAATAGTGATTTCACACATAATCTTGGAGTAAAATAATCGATGAAGTTTGCGTAAAACCCATTGAGTAAAAATGGATATTTGAAATTCCCTTACGGATTTGGTAATTTAAGAAACATACACCCCAGGAAAAAAGGATCATAAAATGAATATTTAAATACCCATAAATTAATGTATATTACACAAATAATACAATCATGGGGCAGTATATACACCACACAAAAGGAAGTAATGGCGATATAGGATGAATCTCACAGGAATAAGAAGTGAGATGAAAACCCCTTACCTCGTACTTTTCCTTAGTCAAGGGTACGTTAACCTCATGTATAATAGTTAAATAATTGTTATTAAATTATACAAGAACCACATACATAAATATGATATTATATATGATCTTATAATATAAGGCACCGACCTTAAACCTTACTTAATATTGAATTAAATGAATAATTCACAATGAGAATCATTTCAGGTTTAGAGTTTTAGAGAATTTGGACATAACTATTACATCTCAAAAGATTACAAAGTAGAAACTTCTACTAAGTTTCCATAAAATAAAAACTCTTAAAAAGAAACATGTCTAGTTCCATGTTTTAGGTAGCATGACTTTCCCTTGATCCCATCCTTAACCCTATTCCACGTTATGTCCTGTGAAAAACATTTCAAAAAAATTGTATGAGCATAAAAAGCTCAGTAAGGGATACACAAAGAATGAAAATTGTTAGTTTTTCAAAACAAAAAGTAAACCATTTATACTTTATCAAAGTAATACATTTCACCTTTATGAAGTAGTAAGAACTCTTCACTGAATAAAATTTCATTACTTACCCTTCTGTAACCAAAAGATTACCATAAAACCCATATAAAGAACACATAACATATAAAGGTAACTTTGGACATAAACATACTTAAATGGAATAACCATACGGTCGACTTACACACATACTTAATGGAATTGCCATACGGCCAACTTTCATACCCAATGCATTGGAGGTTATAACATAACCACCCGTCCTGGTATTCACGGCACCACCCGTCATATGGTTTATCACGTAACCACCTGTCAAATTTCCAAGTACCATTATAAAATCATAATACAAAAAACAAATATAATGGAAAGAAAACATTTCCACACTTCGATCACAATATATCACTTAAATATATTGACATAACAAATACATTATAAAAACCATTTTCAATACCAAAATACATAAACGAGTATATGGTATTTATTTCATTTTAAAAAACATTACAGCTTTTTGAGGAATCCAAAGACTAAATAATACTCGCGGAGGCGGAAAAGGTCGTTGTCACCGTGTACGTTAAAAGTAACATTCCTTTTTGTTGTTTAGTAAAACTCTTCGTAGAAAAAGATTCCTTTTGTATAAAAGTAAAAGTCAAAGGGGTTTACACACCGTATAAAAGATAGATGGGTATAAAATGAAATATTCCTCAATGAAAGGAGATTGAAATGAAGTCCCTTACAAAGTCGGTATCCTTAGATTAAGGATAAATCAATTACATGATTATGTGTGAAAAATATGAATACACAAAAAATAAGTGGATATTAAGTGTAAAACAATCAGAGGTCATTCACACATAATCTTGGAAAAACAAAACCAATTACATATATATTTAACTCAATGAAATGAGATTGAGTTATGATTTCTGATACAAGTTCATCTAAATGACATAAGAATTTATCAATGAGATGATTATGTGTAGAAATAGTATATCCACACAAAGGTTTGTGGAAACTAAAACATATATATTCCACACATAATATTGGAATAATAAAATCAATAATTAGAGGTTTAACCCAAAGAATTGAAAGTGGGGTAAGAAGTTCCCTTACAGAAATTCGACAGCCTAACGGCATCACTTCAAAATTCAGAAAATGAGTTGATGAGAGATAAAAAGGGTGTCTCATCACTTGGACATAAAATTTACATCAATAAGGATATATAATAACATATCCCAACATAATAGTATGTGAATTAAAATACATAACAAAATAAGTCTTTTAAAAAGAGGAGGGTGAAAGGTTCCCTTATCGACATGGGTAACTTTCGAAACGTACACCCCATTGAAGAAGGGTCATACAATGAATATGTAAATGCCCATAAAAGAAATTATATTACACAAAGATTATTTTAATGGGAAGTAAATACACCACTCAAAGTAAATGGTGGCAAATGTAGCATAAATCTCACGGGACTAAAAGTGAGATGAACAATCCCTTACGAAAACTCGGCAGCCTAACGGCGCCACATAAAACTTCCAAAAAAGGATTGATGAGATCAAATAGAGTCTCTCATCATATTACAATAAAATGTAAAGAAATAGGAATATAAAAGAAAATCCCCCATCATAACAAATAAGAGCTTAAAAGAAGTTACATAAAGGAGAGTACATAAAAATAAAGAGAGAGGTTAGATCTCTTACAAAAATTCGGCAGCCTAACGGCGGCACTCAAAACTTCCAAATTGGATTGATTAGAGAAAATAGGGTCTATCAAAATATTAACATAAAAAGTACAGTAGGAGTAATATAAAATAACATCCCAATAATAATAAATATGAGCTTAAAAGGAATGACATAAAAGAGTGTACTTAAAAAGAAAGAGAGGAGTAGGATGCCTTACGAAAATTAGGCAGCCTAACGGCGCCACTCAAAACTTCCAAAATGGATTGATGATAGAAAATAGGGTCTCTCGTCATATGAACATAAAAATTACAGTAGGAGTATTATAAAATAACATCCCAATCATAAGAAATATGAGCTTAAAAGTAATTACATAAAATAGTGTACTTAAAAAGAAAGAGAGGGGTAGGATCTCTTACCTCAAGTCTGACTTGTCTTGTTCGTTTATTTATATTCCTGAATAATAAACTTTGGTAAATTTATAATTGCTTAAGGACCTCTTTTAAATATTATTATTCAGTTTATATCACATATTATAATGTTATAATAATTGGTTAATAATGTGAGTTCATATCAGACGTTTTTGTCGATGTTTTGTACATGAGTCAAAAATGAACTTGTTTGAAAATGATTGTCCATGTAGTTATAATTAAATCATCTCCAGAACAGTATTAATGATTAAATTATCATATATATCCAGTAAATTTTCATTTTATACTACTCCATAACATTTGGAGATAAAAAGAAATGAAATGCACCGTTCATGGAGACGGTAGGTCGTACGTGCGCATGAACGCTACTTTCATTTCTTTGTCATATTAATGGAATTAAAAATAATTGAGATATATATATATTATAATTCCAGTATAATATATATGTTATATAGTTCACATATGTTCATTAATTTCATTCTTTATACATTCCATGTATTGCATGAACGAGTCACATCACTTGAGAGGCGGTAGTCCACACTTCCTCGTATGAAATTATCGCATTTTCACAACATGAAAAGCATAAAGAAATGTTTTAAATATAAAATTCAGAATCATATAGAAAACATAAATACCATATATATCATATATAAAATATAGTGACATCATAATGGACACCATTAAAGTTGTTAAAAGAAGATTGAACAATCATCGTTTCGTGAGGCAGAAATTCGCCAACCACAGAAACAGTATGTTCTTTAACCATTAGATGAAGGTGTGTGTAAGTGTAGCTCGAATACTTCACATAACAACATCCTAGTATATTTAAGATACTGGATATGTTACAAAATAAATGAATAAAAAGAGTTTAGAGGGTTGGAGAAGCAAAATAAAACAAAAGAACACAAGTGAAGACATTACCTTAAAATCCAGTAACTCTTCTTGATTTGAGCTCAAAGGCTTCCTTGGGAAGGATTCTTCCCAAAGGTGAGGCTTCAATGATGAAGGGAGGGATGTGTAGAGATGAAATGGGCTGGGTTTGGCCGATCCAAAGGCTTGATAGGTGTGTGTAAGGTGGTAGAGGTGGGGGCCTTTTATAAGAGAAAAGGAGGGGCACTCTTGGAAAGTTATAAAATATTACCTTATTATAAAATGATTATCGGATTTTAAAGGTCCCAAAAGGATATATTTCGAGGATAAGGTGATAAGGTTTCTAAATCCACCCATCCAATATGTTTTTGATAAGTTTAGGTCTAAGATTTTACATTATCGTATCATTTTATTTAAATCGTTAAATAATGAGGTAATCGATGCATCATCATGGTGTCATAAATTATTTAATTTATTTAATGTATAAAAATTATAAAAAAACTATCATGATGTAGGAAATATTTTTAGCTTTATAATGAATATTTTTAGTCAAAAATATGACTTGTATAACCCCATATAAAAATTGTTTTCGTAAAACAACACATGTTTGTGACATTTTAATTTTAACTTTAAATAAAAAGGTATTAATGTCATTTTCCTACCAAAGTGGCCCCATGGGGTCCCCAAGTTTACCCATGGATTTTCTTGGTCTTCCATGACACATCCAATGAGGGTAGGACATGTTTCTAGGTCATTTAATATTATTAAAACATTATTTTTACCTTAAATTACACTAATTACCTCTAATCGCGATTAATAAACTTAAAAGTTATTATTCACCAAAAAATTATTTTAATCCCATTGAACCAAATTTTACTTCTTAATGACAACCATGTATGTCGGATTTTTGAAATTCAAATCACATAAGTGGTAAAGTTTCATTTAAACGAAAAATCTGTTTCTTTAACTACCACTTAGTGGTTTCACTATTCATCAAAAATTGAAGTTTTTCAGAAAATTACCAAAAATTCACCCTAGGCTATATTTGATATTCCGAATTCAAAAATGATTTCTATATTAAAAAATTCAAAACATATAAGTTACATTAATTAATTTAATAATTAATTCCCACTGTCAGAGCAAATAGCGTGTTTTTATGAAACAATAAGTATCAAAGATTGACACTAGTTTAAGTCCAATTTCAAGATGAAATTAATTCCAACGACCACTATTGGATTAAATGGTAAAAATATATTCTAATTTCACTTTAAAACCAATTCACAAGATAATCTAATCATATAAATAAATTAGATTAAAAATAGTCTTTCAATTGAAATACAACATTTTTCACTATTCATTAAAAAATGAACTTTATCGGAAAAATACCAAAAATTTACACAAAGTAAATTTTGATGTCCCGATTATAAAGAATAATTTTATTTTGTCAAATATAACACATAAAATTTTCAAAATGTGGATTTAAAAGAGGTTCGTCATCAAAAGGCGGTTAATCGACCTTTTAAAGAATATTAGAATGTTTACGTTTAAAATTGGATTCATTCGCATTTTTAATCCTCTAACATTTATTGTAAAAAGTAAAAATATTTGACAAACATATATATAATCATTTTGTAGTTAGTTCTGTTCATTACCGCCATTACAATGGCTAGGCATTAACTACAATTTAAAATAATATTATTTTATTATTAGAGTGCAACGTAAGATTCCCAAGAAACTTGTTGTTGCGTATGGGGTACGCCATCGAGCATAGTGTCCCCTTTAAAGTTATATTAATATTTTATTCACAAATATATATAAATGTGAAAATTTCATATTCTTTATTTACCTGGGGTGTTACATCCTTCCCCCCTTTTGGGAATTGCGTCCTTGCAATTTTAAAATTGGGCTTGGAAACTTCATTGAAAATTCCACATCGGAACAAGAGTCAGTAAAACAATCACTTTAAAATAAAGGAAGATAAGTACAAAGGTCACCCGAGTTAACCCATACTAGGATTCCAAGTATGAAAATATGGACATGGAGGAAAAAACAAAGGGTCATGTTCTGAGGGAGAGTGATAGTAAACATGTCTAGGAGAAAGTTAACCATAAGAAAATCACAAACTTGTGATGGGTTAAACAGTTATTTGATTCCCCAGCAGGAAAAGATAACAGAAAACATTTTTGTTTTAAGTTACTCTTCATTGAGGAATTTATTTTTGATCTTAACTAAATCATAATTAAACATACTTACTTGTCACTTATACTTTCAACTTTTACTAGATTCCTTAATCAAACTCATATTTTCTCCAAAAGACGAGTATTTAGGAAGACTTGTTCGCATTAAGAGTACTATAATCAACTTCTTGAGAATCACCTAATCCACAAAATAGAACTATATATTTCTCAAGTCTTTAGACAAAATCCAAAACCAAAATTGTTAGTATGAGATCAGATAATCCACAAAAGTATAATCCTTTATAAAAAGAAAATCCATTCTTAATCTCCAAAATTTGTCCCAAAAAAACCCAAAGTTCAACGAAGACCATCCGATAAACAATTGTCCATAAAATTCTTCAAAGTAAACCAAACTAAGATTGAAACCCAAATATTTGAAGGATTTAATCACTTAGTCTTCCAAGGTACAAATTAACTTTTATCTCCAAATAACATCAGTTGCTCTTAAATTCTCATATTGAAAAGTAATTAACCTAATCACATATCCTCCATGATAGGTTAATCATTTCCATAGATAACCCAAAAAAACTTACTCTTGATTCCTAAAGTCATCTAACTAAAAAAAATTATTCAAACTAACTAGGGACTTCACGTAGTCCAGTGGTAGGCGATAAATACCAGTCGCACTTTGGTTGTGGGTTCGATTCCCGCAGCTTTGTCCGACGCGACGGATTGTCACACGGTCTGTGTGCTGTCCTTTTTCCAAAACTATATAATTCTTAAATCATTCCCCTAAACAAGATAAAATCTTCAAAAATAATCATAACATATTTTAAACTCAATTTTATCTCATGCATTTCATTTTCCATCATAATATATAACAACCCATAATTACCTCAAAAGTAAGGATCATATAAACCCTAATGGTTACCTTTATAATTATTACCTGAACTTCCACATCGATTGGTCATCTCGTACATGATGCATTATAGAACATACCAAGGTACAGGTGGTTGATCATGACTCCTTGATAGTTGGTTTAGAACAACCACAAGTTTCCTCATTGAATCCCCCATTTCATCCAGTCTCTTAATCAAAGAACCACCACAGTTTCCTTCAAACCTGTTGTCACTTTGGTGCCGGCTAGATCCATCCATTCCCTAAAAATAGAAATGTCAGTGTGAGTATATCAACAAAACCATCATGTACTAATTAGGAAGATAAACACTAAGATATACTTACTCATTCACTTTATCTAAAACTAGGACTCTTTCAGAAATCCTAACCATTATGGTAATGTCACTTATGCTTAAAGAATACCCTAACCTCTAAAGTTATCTAAACTGACCTATGATACCAACTATAAGGCCCCGGCCTTAAACCTTACTTAATATTGAATTAAATGAATAATTCACATTGAGGATCTTTTCAGGTTTATATTTTTAGAGAATTAGGACATAACTATTACATCTCAAAAGATTACAAAGTAGAAACTTCTACTAAGTTTCCATCAAATAAAAACTCTTAAAAAGAAACATGTCTAGTTCCATGTTTTAGGTATCATGACTTTCCCTTGATCCCATCCTTGACCCTATTCCATGTTAAGTCCTGTGAAAAACATTTCAAAAACATGGGATGAGCATAAAAAGTTCAGTAAGGGATATACAAAGAATGAAAATTGTTAGTTCTTCAAAACAACAAGTAAACCATGTATACTTTATCAAAGTAATACTTTTCACCTTTATGAAGTAGTAAAAACTCTTCACTGAATAAAAGTTCATTACATACCCTTATGTAACCAAAATATTACAATAAAATCCATATAAAGATCACATAACATATAAAGGTAACTTGGGACATAAACATACTTAAGTGGAATAACCATACGGTCGACTTCCATACATACTTAATGGAATAGCCATACAGCCGACTTCCATACCCAATGCATTGGAGGTTATAACGTAACCACCCATCCTGGTATTCACGGAACCACCCGTCATATGGTTTATCATGTAACCACCCGTCAAATGTCCAAGTACAATTATAAAATCATAAGACATAAAACAAATATAATGGAAAGAAAACATTTCTACACTTCGATCACAATATATAACTTAAATATGTTGACATAACAAATCCATTATAAAAACCATTTTCAATACCAAAATACATAAAAGAGTATATGGTATTTATTTCATTTTAAAAAACATTACGGCTTTTTGAGGAATCCAAAGACCAAATAATACTCGCAGCAGCGTAAAAGGTCGTTGTCACCGCGTACGTTAAAAGTAACATTCCTTTTTGTCGTTTAGTAAAACGATTCGTAGAAAAATATTCCTTTTATATAAAAGTAAAATTCAAAGGGTTTTACACACCATATAAAAGATAGTTGTGTATAAAATGAAATATGCCTCAATGAAAGGAGATTGAGACAAAGTCCCTTACAAAGTCGGTATCCTTAGATTAAGGATAAATCAATTACATGATTATGTGTGAAAAATATGAATACACAAAATATAAGTGGATGTTTAGTGTAAAAAAATCAGAGGTCATTCACACATAATCTTGTAAAAACAAAACCAATGACATAGATATTTAACTCAATGAAATGAGATTGAGTTATGATTTCCGATATAAGTTTGTCTAAATGACATAAGAATTTATCAATGAGATGATTATGTGTAGAAATAGTATATCCACACAAAGGTTTGTGGAAACTACAACATAGATATTCCACACATAATCTTGGCATAATAAAATCAAGAAGTAGAGGTTTAACCCAAATAATTGAAAGTGGGTTAAGAAGTTCCCTTACCGAAATTCGACAGCCTAACGGCGTCACTTCAAAATTCATAAAATGAGTTGATGTGAGATAAAAAGGGGATCTTATCACTTGGACATAAAATTTAAATAAATAAGGATATAGAAGAACATATCCCAACATAATGGTATGTGAATTAAAAGACATAACAAAAGAAGTCTTTTAAAAAGTGGAGGGTGAAAGGTTCCCTTACCGACTTGGGTAACTTTCGAAACGTACACCCCATTGAAGAAGGGTCGTACAATGAATATGTAAATTCCCATAAATGAAATTATATTACACAAAGAGTATTATAATGGGAATTACATACACAACTCAAAGGAAATGGTGGAAAATGTAGCATAAATCTCACGGGACTAAAAGTGAGATGAACAATCCCTTACGAAAACTCGGCAGCCTAACGGCGCCACATAAAACTTCCAAAAAAGGATTAATGAGATCAAATAGAGTATCTCATCATATTAAAACAAAATGTACAGAAAGAGGAATATAAAATAACATCCCCCATCATAAAAAATAGGAGCTTAAAAGAAGTTACATAAAGTAGAGTACTTAAAAAGAAATAGAGAGGTTAGGTCTCTTACGAAAATTCGGCAGCCTAACGGCGCCACTCAAAACTTCCAAATTGGATTGATGAGAGAAAATAGGGTCAATCATCATATGAACATAAAAATTACAGTAAGACTAATATAAAAGAACATCCCAATAATAATAAATATTATATTAAAAGGAATGACATAAAAGAGTGTACTTAAAAAGAAAGAGAGGAGTATGATCCCTTACGAAAATTCGGTAGCCTAACGGCACCACTCAAAACATCCAAAATGGATTGATGAGAGAAAATAGGGTCTCTCATCATATGAACATAAAACTTACAGTAGTATTATTATAAAATAACATCCCAATAATAAGAAATATGAGCTTAAAATGAATGACATAAAAGAGTGTACTTAAAAAGAAAGAGAGGGGTATGATCCCTTACCTCAAATCTGACTTGTCTTGTTCGTTTCTTTATATTCCTTATTAATAAACATTGGTAAATTTATAATTTCTTAAGGATATCTTTTAAATATTATTATTCAGTTTATATAACATATTATAATGTTATAATAATTGGTTAATAATGTGAGTTCATATCAGACGTTTTTGTCGATGTTTGGTACATGAATCAAAAATGAACTTGTTTGAAAATTATTGTCCATGTAGTTATAAGTAAATCATATCCAGAATAGTATTAATGATTTAAATATCATATATATCTAGTACATTTTCATTTTATACTACTCCATAACATTTTTAGATTAAAAAAAATGAAATGAACCGTTCATGGAGACGGTAGGCCGTACGTACGCATGAAAGCTACTTTCATTTCTTTTTCATATTAATGGAATTAAAAATAATTGAGATATATATATATATTATAATTCCAATATAATATATATGTTATATAGGTCACATATGTTCATTAATTTTATTCTTTATATGTTCCATGTATTGCATGAACGAGTCGCATCACTTGAGGGGGCGGTAGTCCACACTTCCTCGTATGAAATTATCGCATTTCCACAACATGAAAAGCATAAAGGCATGTTTTAAATATAAAATTCAGAAGCATATAGAAAACATAAATACCATATATATCATATATAAAATATATTGACATCATAATGGACACCATTAAAGGTGTTAAAAGAATATTGAACAATCATCGTTTCGTGAGGCAGAAATTCACCAACCACGGAAACAGTATGTTCTTTAACCATTAGACGAAGGTGTGTGTAAGTGTAGCTTGAATCATTCACATAACAACATCCTAGTATATTTAAGATACTGGTGTTGTTACAAAATAAATTAATAAAAAGATTTTAGAGGGTTTGAGAAGAAAAATAAAACAAAAGAACACAAGTGAAGGCATTACCTTAAAATCTGGTAACTCGTCTTGATTTGAGCTCAAAGGCTTCCTTGGGAAGGATTCTGCCCAAAGGTGAGGCTTCAATGATGAATATAGGGATGTGGAGAGATGAAATGGGCAGGGGTTGGCCGAGCCAAAGGCTTGAGAGGTGTGTGTAAGGTGGTAGAGGTGGGGGCCTTTTATAAGAGAAAAGGAGGGGCACTCTTGGAAAGTTATAAAATATTACTTTATTATAAAATGATTTTCGGATTTTAAAGGTCCCAAAAGGATATATTTCTAGGATAAGGTGATAACTTTTCGAAATGCACCCATAAAATAGGTTTGTGACAAGTGTAGGTCTTAGATTTTACATTATCGTTTCATTTTATTTAAATCATTAAATAATGAGGTAATCATTGCATCATCATGGTGTCATAAATAATTTAATTTATTTAATGTCTAAAAATTATAAAAAATATCATGATGTAGAAAATATTTTTATCTTTCTAATTAATATTTATAGTCAAAAATATGACTTTTATAACCCCATCTAAAAATTGTTTTAGTAAAATAACACATGTTTGTGACATTTTAATTTTAACTTTAAATAAAAAGGCATTAATGTCATTTTCCTACCAAAGTGGCCCCATGGGGTCCCCAGGCTTACCCATGGATTGTCTTGGTTGGCCATGACACATACAATGAGGGTATGAAATGTGTCTAGGTCATTTCATATTATTAAAACATTACTTTTACCTTAAATTACACTAATTACCTCTAATCGCGATTAATAAACTTAAAAGTTACTATTCACCAAAAAATTATTTTAATCCCATTGAACCAAATTTTACTTCTTAATGACAACCATTTATGTCAGATTTTTTTAAATTCAAATCACAGAAGTGGTAAAGTTTCATTTAAACGAAAAATCAGTCTCTAACTACCACTTAGTAGTTTCACTATTCATCAAAAATTGAAGTTTTTCAGAAAATTACCAAAAATACACCCTAGGCTATATTTGATATTCCGAATTCAAAAATGATGTCTATTTTACAAAATTCAAAACATATAAGTTACATTAATTAATTTAATAATCAATTCCTGTCGTCAGAGAAAATAGCATGTTTTTATGAAACAATAAGTATCAAAAGATTAACACTAATTTAAGTCCAATTTCAAGATGAAATTAATTCCAATGACCACTATTAGATTAAATGGTAAAAATATATTCTAATTTCAATTTAAAACCAATTAAAAAGAAAATATAATCATATAAATAAATTAGATTAAAAGGAGTTTTTGAATTAAAATACAACATTTTTCACTATTCATTAAAAAATGAACTTTATCAGAAAAATACCAAAAAATTACACAAAGTAAATTTTGATGTCCCAATTCTAAAGAAAAATTTTCTTTTGTCAAATATAACACATAAAATTTTCAAAAAATGAATTTAAAATAGGTTCGTTATCAATAGGCGGTTAATCGACCTTTTAAAGAATATTAGAATGTTTACGCTTAAAATTGGATTCATTCGCATTTTTAATCCTCTAAAATTTATTGTAAAAAGTAAAAATATTTGACAAACATATATAATCATTTTTTAGTTAGTTCTGTTCATTCCCGCCATTAGAACGGCTAGGCGTTAACTACAATTTAAAATAATATTATTTTATTATTAGAGTGCAACATAAGATTCCCAAGAAACTCGTTGTTGCGTATTGGGTACGCCATCGAGCATAGAGTCCCCTTTAAAGTTATATTAATATTTTATTCACAAATATGGATAATTGTGAAAATGTCATATTCTTTATTTACCTGGGGTGTTACATATAATATTTCTTTGTAAATAATATTTCAATAGTATCATTGTTTCAGGTGTTAACTGATTCATTTTCCTTTATATATTTTGGTTTTTAAGTCATGTTTGTTATGGATAGGATGTATTTTATTCATATAAAGAATGATCTTAAGTTCTTAAAATTAATTTTAAATCATAAAATGAAAATTATTCATGAATGGTTATGATGTGAAATGAATTTCGTCGTGTTCGTGGAGAAGGTAATCTATACGTATGCACGATAGATAATATCATTCTATTTATGGTGAAATCATATGTAATTGGATGTTATATCATATATAAAGAATCATTAAAATTTTATATTTATTATTTATATCAACTATACACATTATTATACCCATCCAAATAATGAAGTGTTGAATAAAAAACTATACCACAACGTGAAGATGGTAAGTCGTATATACGCATGTATGGTGACTTTGTCATTCATCGGATGGATAGAATAATGAATATGGTTGTACCATATTTATAATAACATCAAAGTATGTAGAAGGTACTGGATTTATTATTTTGGTATGGAAACAACAAATAAAGACGAAGTGGAAGAAGAAAAGAACTTTGAAAAAGGTGGTGAAATTATTACTTCTTCTTCGAGTGCTTCCTTTTGATTTGATGAAAAGGGATCCTTAAGTTGGATTTATGATCAAAGTAAGGCCTATAGTTTTAATTAAGTGTAGTTGTGAGGATATTTGAGAAGGGGTTGTTCGAGAATAATGGCTTTGGATGTGTGAATTTGAGAGAAGGGGAAGTACCC